>SNVD02000270.1:0-13274 GCA_013180625.2 Boswellia sacra
ACTGTAGCATGTTACTGTAGCAGAGTATTTAAACAAATTTTAGGGTTTTATTTTCATAACTTGAAGAGGGGAGAACGTGGTGGAGGCTTCAGCTCTGGAATTCTTTCATCTCTTGGAGTTCTTGAAGGAGAAAGGAAGCTTGGAAAGGGGAAGAACTACAATCCAAAGAGAATTACATCAAATTTGCTAAGTTTTTCCCTTCCCTTTCATTTTCTGGAATGTCTCCATGTTGTATGTATTTACCACGTTCTTAAACATGTGTAGCTAAATCTGAATTGGTTGAGGGTGATTTCAAAGCCCCTGATATGGTTTTTGTAAGTTGAATGTGTTAAGGAATTGTTATCCAATTCTCTAATTGAAGTTGCTTGTATTCTCCCTATTTAATGCTTATGATTGCTTGCTGATTGTATTTGAGTGGCCAACTGAATATAATCTGGTTGTGATTTATTGCTGACTAGAAATCTCGATCCGTAATTGTCTTGAATTTCTAATCATTAGTAGCAAAATTGTGATCAGAGATTACAATTGGAGAATAGAACCTAAGTTAAATAATCCGAGCTTGTGTGTTTATTGCTTAGATTAACCTATCTTTCTTATCATAATGCATCCATTGAATTAAACTCAGAGAGCTTGTTCTAGGTTGTTTAATGGATAGGGATTAAATAAAGAGCTTGTTTTATTTAACAACAAAGTAAGGAAAGATTGGGGTAATAGAGCTTGTTATTATCTACGGTTGATAACTTCAATGCTGTAATTAGATGACAATTCTACAATTAATTCGCAAATCCATATCTTGTGGTAGAGAAGGATCCTTAACCAGCTTTCTCCCATTGATTTTTCATTCAAATTTACTTTCTGTTTTGTTATTCTTTACTTGCATTCTTATTTCATTTAGTAAAGCATTCAACAAAAATCCCCCCCTGTTTAGTTTATTGTTGCTGGACATAACAAATTCAATTAGAATCAATCCTCGTTGGAACGATATCTTACTTATCACTTTATTACTTGTGCGACTAGTATACTTGCTAGTTTCGAACGCATCAATTATTGATTATAAACTCATCTCTTGTCATGTCATCAATTGCTGCCAATTAACTTCTCTTTGTCTCTTGATTGATTGATAATTAACGAACCTGTTGCTAACCTTTATACGCCATTTTTGATTGAGTACTATATTTACATTTTGTAGTTTTAAATGTACACAATGCATGTTGGTATGTACTTTACATACAAGTATATGTATATTATATTTGTTCTCACATGTTGTGCTCTTTATTAGGTAGAAAACATGTGATTCTCCATAGATATACCTGTTAGCTTACATTCACTTTATGTTGTTATAATCACATTAAATTTACTTATTCACTTCATAACTCATTGATCTTGACTTCCTAAATTAATTTTATCATCAATTTTTTTTAACCCGTTTCCATAGCTGTCAATAACAAATTAACATCAGAAAAGGAATAATATAGTGTGCATATTTCCTTTGATATCACTGGTAGCCTTTTAGTTAAGGAGATTTGTTTTGGTATTATGTTATTAATAGGAGATCTTCTAGTACGAATTTTATATTATAATGATTTTAAATGATAATAATTGATACTATATTGTGAGATTCTTGGTTATTTATAATGACACCAAACGACTATGTCAAATCCTGAAGAATCTCCCATTCAATTAATTAATTAACAACATAGATTAAGATGAGCCTATGTGTTCAGATCCAAATAATTAAATTCAGTTTGCACTTTATCAAACTATTTCTTTAGTTCGTCTTTTGAAAAACTTCCTTGTCTCCTTTTGTGATTCTAAGTTTAAGTTTTTTCCTATAAATTATTTCTTGACTAAATAATTTCCAAAAGATCCAGTTCTTTGCATGTTAGTGTAGGATTATAGTAGCAGGGTCTGTACACAAAAATTTCTCATTTATTATTTAATTTTTGGTTAATGCTTATCCTTGGTGGACTTAGGCTGTCTTGTAGTTTTTGGGGCTATGAAGCGTGTTGCTTGGTATATTTATATTTATCTTTTTTTATGTGCATTCGCAGTGCTGGAATGTATGGGAATCAATTTTGCAAATTAAAATGAGTTAGAATTTTCTGATTTATAATTATTGACTTCTAGACTTATTTAGGACATCCTAGTCACTTGTTTCTAAAGCTTTTGATCCTTTAGAGCTATTTTGACGTATTCCAAGTTCTCTTATGTAGATAGATTGGTAATCTTGGTTGTTGTATGCATATTTATGATTTTTAGTTTGAATAGATATATTATTTTTTATAATTGTTAAAAAGTGGTTATTTTTGTATATAATATGTTTATAAATGTCTTAATTTTTTTATACAATTAAGTGTTGAAGTATATACATTACATGTTATTTATTTTTTCTTTTTTTTTTAATATAGTTGGATCATTGTGCTACTACTGATTTTTGAGAAAGAAATAGTTTTGGAGAGGTTGATCTTATGACTTTTTTATCGTGTGACAGGTAAATCTAGCTATTTTTTAATATATATTCTTCTTTGTTTCTTCCATTATTGTAATTTATATAAGATAGTTAGTCACAGTTGTAGATTGTCTTAACTTTTTTTTTTCATATAGTTGTTGTTGCTTTATTGGTAAAAAAGTGTTCTTGTTTTGCAGTTTTTGGAAGAAATCGTGGTGAAAGACCTATGTTTTTGCATTTTTTTAAAGCAACCATGCTTGTTGATGAAGCACTTTTTTTTGGAGATTTTGTTGTTTACTTTAGGTTGCATTGAAATTTGTTTAAATGTATGGAAATTATGTACTTCTGGCTATAAATTAGATTCATGAACGTTTTGTATATGTATCTACGAGTTTCAATACAATAATAATTAATCAGGAGCATGCATCTGTAATTTTAAATAAAATATTTTGTTTTAATTCAAAAATCAATAAGATAAGGGTTGTAAACAACAAGACTGTCATTATTTAACATTTCACTTTTACAAAGATGAGTGTTGTTTAGAAAAAAATTATCATTGTATATGTTTGACAAATATAGTTTAAACATAAAACAATGACAGTTTTCAAAACAACTGTCATTGTATATATGTCAAAAGATGAGTGTTTGAAACTGTCATCGTTTTGAAGCACCTTATGATATCAGGTGCGTAGATGAGGATTTCAAACTGTCATCATTATCCATTTTCAACATTCATCAATAAGCATTTTTGTAATATCACAAATATAATTGAGCATGATTGTCAAATAACATTGATTAATCCAATTTAACCCTAGTTAGATAAAATGTAGAGAATGAATGTGTAGTTACCTACATGTGGTTCCTCTATCTATGTTCTTCGCATTTTGGCCGAAAGTGATATAGGGGCGCCCAACAAGTAATACAACTTAGGAGAAGAAGATATATGAAGTGGAAAGTTAATAAAGATGTTACGAAGCTTACAATTAGGGGTGGTAATTTTTGACATGACACGTGAACACGACTTGACACGACATGGGTTTGAGCGGGTTTGAGTTTTGGCTTATTCATATTCGTGTCGGAGATGTCAACTTGTTTAATGATCGTGTCATGTTCGGGTTGAGAGTCTTCGACATGCGAACACGATTATGACACGAGTAACACGAATAACACGAATACATATTATACATGATTGACACGATAACACTATTGATACGAATATTGACACGATTATAGAATAATATTAAATTTAAAAATATTAAATTTAATATTAAAATTTTGGACATTTTAATCCCTGCTACATGTATTCAAATTTTAAATTAAGAATATAATTTTGGAACCTAATAAATTTTAAACCTACAACACGTTTGGACACTTTTGTCATTTAATAAAAATTGAAACCTAATTCTAATTTCTAAATCACTGAAAATCAAAAATGGTAAGAAACCTATTCTCAAAATAAAGCAACCTCAGCTTCTCTCCTCAGTCCTCACCGCCGCCAGCCCTCTACAATCCTCACTGCCGCCGATCGACATGGCTTCAGCACCCAGTCGCTAACCATCCAGTCGAAAACGTTAAATAAGTCCTCACTGCCGCCGATCCACCATCCAGTCAGACCAACCCTTCTCAGCTTCTCTTCTTACGAAGATTCAAGTAGATGGTAGACAGGATCTGTCTATTATTGCAAAAGAACTCAGTGAAGAAGGTAGAGGATATCTCGCAATAGCTGCAGAAAATTCGCCAGAACCAGTGAGAGAGGTTGTCGAAACCTTTTCATCATCGACTGAGGATTGAAAGAAATTTCTAAAATTCGTGATTTTCACCTTGGAATACCATATGGTATGTTTGCTTTACTATAACTTTTAAAATTGGTGATTAATAATGATTTTCTTGCATCATTTATGTTTCTATGATTTGAATATTTTTTCTGCTTTACTTATCTTTGTAGGTTTGCTTCCTTCTCTTGGTGGTTTCCTTTCTTTCATGGTAATGAGCAGCATACCTGCCATCAGGTTTGGTGTTATTCTGGGTGGTACACTCTTGGCTTTAAGCATATCGAGTTTAAGATCATACAGGCAAGGGAAAACGTCCACTTTAGTCTTGAAGGGACAGGCAGGTTAGTGCTTTTTTTTTTTTTTTGTTTAAGCATAAAAGTGTTAAATGGCTAGTAAAACGTTTGCATTTTTGGACGAATTGCACTGCTGTTTATTGATCGATGGTTGTTATGATCTGTTTGGCAAAACTTGAAATACCCTGTGTTATTTGGTGAATTTAAACGACCTCTTAGATTTTTTAATATTCTTCTTTTAACTTGTTTTTCCTCATTGATACTGATAATATATCTCGATGTAAATATATGGTGAATTTGTGCTGTAAATATATCGTGATAAATATATGTAAAATTCATTCATAACTTCACCGTCTTAGTTATAGAAGATCAATTCAACAAGTGTTCTCCTGTGTCGTATTTCATCTAACTTTTAATTTCACAAATAGTACTTGTTTACAACGTGATTTGATCATTTAGTTTTCAAATTATATGCTTGGAAGTAAATTAAACTTGATTATATTGTACAGTGAATTTAATTGATAAAAGCACAATATTGTCAAAAAGTAAGATGATTTAATCAAAGTTGATTGAGGTTTAATGTGGACAAGAAGATGATATCAGGAGTCTGTAATCTATGCCTTTTATGTTGAATTTAAAGTATTGATTGTGACTTGCTTTTTATTTTTATTGTATAATTTTTCCTCAGTTTGACAGTTTTAATTCCTTGCCAACTACACCTTTTTCCTTTGTATGACAGTTTTTATTCTTTAAAACAATGACAGCTTAACAATTACCATGCATATCTCCCTATCATGAATCATTCTCTTCAATAACTCTGTGTGAATGGAGATGACATTTGTGTATGGTGTTGAGC
The DNA here is from genome assembly GCA_013180625.2 of Boswellia sacra. Taxonomy (NCBI): domain Eukaryota; kingdom Viridiplantae; phylum Streptophyta; class Magnoliopsida; order Sapindales; family Burseraceae; genus Boswellia; species Boswellia sacra. Next base: position 5,371 of record SNVD02000270.1, read on the forward strand.
TAACTTCTTCCCCTCAAACCATATAGCCTCTATCCCTACTAAAAAGCTGAAATTTAGTCTTTGGGCGTTACTAGTTGTTGGATATATATGTTGAAAGGTTATTGACATATTTCTGACACTTTATTAACTTCTGTTGAAAGAATATAATTGAGTGCTCCATTGCTCTTTTAGTTTCTCTCAAAACATGGACTATAAAAATCTTAGTGAAGTTGATAAAAGCTACAGTGGAACTTCAAGTAGTTAAAAATTTATCAATTAAATTCACCGTACAATATAATCACTGTTGTAAATTGTACAATATATCAATAAAAATCAGTGCACTGTTGGCACGTCCGGACTTTGATGTTTTGATAGCTTCTGGGTACTAATTATAACTCAAAACTGTGGAGACCATGGTTACTAGTTTGCAAGGATATATCATTTTTGTTTGAAAGTTAAACAGTACATTGGTTTTGGTCCTCTGTCCTTCGAAGTTGTATGCCAATAATAACCTGATAAGTTGAAAGCAGACTTTTTCTAGTTTGATGCAATTGTGACTGAAAGAGAACTACTTACTGAGTTTCCTGTAAAATGTCTGAATGACCAGGAAAGGCTTCCTCCGGGCAACTGTCTTTGTAGTGTATGAATTTTCGTGGCCACCAAACAAACATTCTTTAGTATATCGCTACCACAACTCTTAAATTTTTACCACAGAATATGCTATGGTTTATGAGATCATGAACAAATTGTAAACTTTCTTGATTAATTTATAATGTCTTATATAATTCTATAATCTGATTTTTCATGAGTATGATTTCTCTTTTTGTAGGTTGCTTAAGAGTTGATGAGGAGATGGATAAGAATTGAAGAACTTTTTTGTGTTTGTTTGTGATGCACTTGTGATTTGTGATGGATGATTCTAACTTTATAGTGTTTGTTTGTTTGTTTGTGATGAACTTGTTCTAAGTCATCCATAATTTAGGAAAGTGATACATGTTTATTTGAGATTTGATGGACTTTATTTTTATTAATTTTGTTGTATTTGAATTGTTAAAGTTATTTTCTTATGGTACTTATATTGTATTTGAAGTTTGTATGAATTGTTAAAGTTATTTGAGATTTATGGATAATTTTATATTTTTTGTTATATCTTTTTCGTTTAAAAATATGTTTTAGTGTATAATCATGTCATGATCGTTTTATAAATGTATAACGTGTCATAATTGTGTTAACGTGTCATAGTCATGTCAATCATATAAACGTGTCTTAATATCGTGTTAGACAGTCATAATCGTGTTAACGTGTCATAGTCGTATCAATCATATAAACGTGTCATAATCGTGTCGATCGAGTTGTGTCAATTATATAAACGTGTTTTAATCATGTTAAACGGGTCGTGTTCGTGTCTAACATGAATACGACTCGTTTATTATTTGTGTTAGCGTGTCGTGTTTTGTTACCTGTTTATTAATCGTGTCGTGTTCATGTTGATTCTTAGCGACACGAATAATAAACAGGACGTGTTCGTGTTGGGTCAATCTTTATCATGTCATAGCTCGACACGTGACACATCCGAAAAAAGATTGTCTCCCGAGTATAGGAGTGTCGAAGTAATAAACCCGGTGAGTCTGGGGTCGATCCACGAGGAAGGGAATTTAAGCGCTACAAACTATAAAGTAAGCAATAGATGTGGATGATTTAAAGAGATGACAAGATAATATTAACAAATATAAATAAGGAACAAGTTCGTAAAAAATAAATTAGAATCACACAAGAAAAATCAACACAATAATAATGAAGGCTAAGGTTAGGGGATCCGCCCTTGATATTTCAAATAAGGATAATTAACCCATTTTAGTTATATGAATTATATTTGTTTTCATTACCAATATTTATACCACTTCTTGTAAATGGGTTCAAGCATCCAATGTGTCAATCACCATATGTCTACAATAAATCAACGTTCCTAACTAGACTTGTGTCGGTAAGGAAGAACCATGCAATGTCTAGGAAGGATCCAAGCATTTGATGTGCCAATGATTGTCTACAATGGATCAAGACCTCCACGTTACGAGTGGTGTCAAGATTGATTAAGAAATTAAATATAAATCATATTGAATAAACATTATAGGATTAAGATTATTAAGCACATATTAAGGGTTATAGAATCCTTATTCTCATATCAAGGGTTTCACCCTTTCACCTTAGCAAAAGAGAAATTAGAAGAACATTATAATAGAAAGAAAATAAAATGCAAGAAAAGGAAATTCATTAATAACATAAACACGCAAAACACAATACAAGATCCTAGCCAAAGCCAAAATGTTCCAGCCAAGGCCAAGATGCCCTAATGGGTCACAAGGCACCTCTATTTATAGATACATCCAGGGCAAACTTGTCAAATTACAAGGGCATAATTGTCAAATATTAGTTGTAAATATCTTTGACAATTGGGATCATTAGGTACCGACTTTGACCATCAATTTTGACATTGCAATATTAGGACTTTTAATCACATGTCTTCATTAAAGTTGTAGATATTTCTCTCAGCTTTCTAGAACATATTGATTTGCACAATTTGGATAAGTATTTTGAGAGATACGGTCCAAATACTAAGGCCTGGTCAGACTGAGCCGAGACTATAGATGGGTTCACTTCAAGCCCAATTTTGGTCCACTAAGAGCCCGAATTTGATGATGCTTGTGAAATGCAATCTTGTAGACAATTGAATCAGCTTTCCAAAAAATTAAGAATTGCACCATTCTGATATATAAATAGAGAGTTATGCCTATTTTACCTAACCTGTAACAAAATCAAAATTAAGAGGAAGTTAATTCCAAAGATGCAAAGACTACAAATATGCTTAAGTTGAGGAATTAAATGACACTATTAATGCAATATGATGAACTAAGCTCTTATTAAACATATATATTTAAGTGTTCATCACATCCCCCAACTAGCTTATTGCTAGTCCCTAGCAATTAAAGCGTTATTATTTAGAAGTGATTTATAGAATTTTACATCCAAGGTGGTCATTATTGCCCTCTCCTTGATTTTATCCAAATAAACAAAATCTCAACCAATTATTATTATTATTATTATTATTTTTTATGACTCATGTACCCTTCAGTCAAGATATCAATAAACCTCCTTTTTGTGCTCAGTCAACACATGACTATGGGGCTTATTAGAAAGAAGCCATATCGGTTCTAATATTTGTTAAGGCAAACAACCTTAGGTAAGGGGCATTTATTCATTATATATATATATATATTTTTTTTTTCTCTTTTTTTTTTTTTAAGGAATGCATCTTTAACCCATGTAGCGAGCCTTAGGCTAATGACTCGCAGACCAGTTGGCCTTAGGGTATTAGGTGTTAAGACACCCCTTCGAGCTTAACGACTCGGGTTGTCGATGCTTTATTTTTGCTTAGAAACTTGTGAATAGTGCAATGTTCAATCCCATTAAGCTTTCTCCTTAATCCATGTAGCGAGCTTTGGGCCAATAGCTCCCCAACCAGTTGGTCTTAGGGTATTAGGTGTTGAGGCACCCCTCGGGCTTAATTGCTCGAATTAAGGAGGCTACGAGACCAAACTTATCCACAATTGCTTTCTCTTCCTTTTTTTTCTGCTTTTTTTTTTTTTTAACTTTCCCCTTCCTTTGTGTTGTTATCCTAAACAAAACAAAAGAACTCAAATATTACAACATTTCATTTCGCCACCCACCATCATGCATCAAGGTATGTGTGTGTGTGAAGAAAGATTCATAGATACTTGCTTAATGAGCACATAAGCACACAATTTATTAAATGATAAGGTTGTGAGAGTTCATAGATTTGAATGATTCAAAGTGAAATGAATAAGTCCTCCTTGTTATAAAATTCAAAAATCAAGACTAAATAATATCAAGTTAGCTAAAATGAGTTCACAAAATAAAATGACAAATTGGTTAGAATGGGTTTCAAGAGTTCAAACTGGTCCTCCTTACTCTGCCATTCCTGACCCAGAATGCGTCTCAAGAGAATTTGAACTCCTTACACCACACTATGAATCTAATTACTAACTCACTTTTTTTTTAAGAAAAAAAAATTCAAGACACACTTATATCTACTATCCTTCCCCCCCAACCAAATGAAACATTGCCCTCAATGTTTAAATGTAGAGAGATAAAGCATAGGAGACATTACCTGAAGCTTCTGTTATTCAAGAGAGATGACCTGAAAGACTCATAAAATAAAATGCTACAAATAAAAGACAAGAAATTTAAAATTGATGGCACACATGCATGTGTATAGGTAGTTGTGACTGTGGCTCACATCTTCCTCTGGTTTTACGTCCAGAAATGGCTTTAACACTTTCTATGAGTTGGGGATATGCTTCCCATCCAGTTTTCTTATAAACTGGCAAACAGGGTCGTTTTGAGTCAGATTCCCAAGGTTATGAAGAAAATGAGAGAAAAGAAAAGAGAATGAATACAAGGTGAGCAACAGTTTTTAGGGAACTGAAAAACTGACTTTAAAAGCCACGGAGTACCGTATCCGCTAGTTGACCGGAAAACAAAATAAAAAACACACAACTAAAATAAAAACAAACTAGAAATGATAGCAAAAATCAATAACAAAAATAAAAATATGGCACCGATGGATGAAATTTGAACAATCGTAAAAAAAAAGCCAAAAGAGGAATCTCTTCAAAAGTAATTTACCACGGTCAAAAATATGCCATTGAGGTTGTACCTTTCTTTTTCCTTTATTTGTATAATGGAAGAGATTACCATTAGTTGAATTTTTTTGTCCTTGAGGCATGCATTCTTAAGTGTGGATGTTTCTTCCTGCCTTTGTTCAAAACATGGCTCCCAATTCTTAATCTCCTTCACCTGTACAAAATCAAGCAATGAGAATTCTTTAGAAATAATGATTTCTAGTTGCACACTTGGTCCAAATGAACTGGTTAACCCGATTTTCGAAGGACTTGAAAAATTCTCATTTTGAATATAATCTTCCACATTAGCTTCCTCATTTTCATCATGCTTGAAAAATTCATTAATGCCAATATTTTGGTTAAGTTCTTTTGCATGATGACATGAGGGCATAAGTGAGGATTCGATTTTTTCCTTGTTAGGTATAGGTTTAGTAACCTCTTCCTTACCCTTTAAGATTGATTCATCATCTTCTCATAAGGGTTAAGAATATGTTCTTTATCAACCTTACCATCGTGAAGAGTACTGACCGAATCTTCATCTAGATGTTGGCCACTTGGATTACTTACATATGGATTGATGGAGTTTGGCTCTAGTTGAGATGGAAACTCACCTTTCTCATGAGGACTAAGTGCAAATGCAAACTTTTCAAGAGCATCGTTCAAGTTCGCCATAGTATGAGCAATCTGACTATTAAATGCCTCTTGCTTTGTAATGAATGAATTCAATGTTTCTTCGAGATGCTCATAAGATGCATGATCATGAGATTTTTTAAAATTTTGATATGATTGAAAGGGAGGTTGGTAAGATTGTGCATGATTATCATTCCTCCAATCAAAATTCAAGTGATTTTTCCATCCAAAATCTTGTGAGTAAGGATTAGGATTTGACTTTTGGAAAGTGTTTAAAACATTGGTTTGGTCATGGAGACTTTTCCTAAAGGTAGGCACATTTGGGCAATCATCCGTTGGATGATCACTAGAATTACAAGTGTGACAGACATTTTCTTGCATAGACCACATTTCTAAATCCTCGATTCTTTTAGCTAGGGATGCAAATTTGACATGAAGATCATGATTTTCTCTAAAGTTATAAATGCCTCCACTAGATGTTCTTGGCACCTCATAGGTGTCAACATTACTCCAATTTTGGGCATTTTTGGCTAGTAAGTCTAGGAAATCCATGGCTTCATAGTTGAAATATTTTGCATCATGAAGGAAGACTATGCATGATTGTGCACAAGTTCTTATGTAATCCATTAATGTTCTTGGTTGGGCATGAGCATGTTTTTCAAAGAAGATGAGTGGTTACAAAAAATTCTATCAACTAATGCAAAAAGAAAGAAAATGTTAACACATGCAAGAAAAATAAAAATAGAAATGGGGAGAGAAAAGATGAACACAAAAAAAAAAAGAAATTAAGATCTAAGATTAACACATATAAGAAAAATAAAAATAGAAATGGGAAAAGAGAGTACTTACAATTTTGTACGCCAAATTTTACCTTCCCCGGCAACGGCACCAAATACTTGACACATCTGAAAAATGATTGTCTCCCAAGTATAGGAGTGTCGAAGTAATAAACCCGGTGAGTCCGGGGTCGATCCACAAGTAAGGGAATTTAAGCGCTACAAACTATAAAGTAAGCAATATGATGTGGATGATTTAAAGAGATGACAAGATAATATTAACAAATATAAATAAGGAACAAGTTCATAAACAATAAATTAGAATCACACAAGAAAAATCAACACAATAATAATGAAGGTTAAGGTTAGGGGATCCGCCCTTGATATTTCAAATAAGGATAATTAACCCATTTTAGTTATATGAATTATATTTGTTTCATTTCCAATATTTATACCACTTCTTGTAAATGGGTTCAAGCATCCAATGTGCCAATCACCATATGTCTACAACAAATCAAGGTTCCTAACTAGACTTGTGTCGGTAAGAAAGAACCATGCGACATTTAGGAAGGATCCAAGCATTTGATGTGCCAATGATTGTCTACAATGGATCAAAACCTCCACCTTACGAGTGGTGTCAAGATGGATTAAGAAATTAAATATAAATCATATTGAATAAACATTATAAGATTAAGATTATTAAGCACATATTAAGAATTAGAGAATCCTTATTCTCATATCAAGGGTTTCACCCTTTCTTCACCTTAGCAAAAGGAAATTAGAAGAACATTATAATGAAAGAAAATAAAATGCAGAAAAAGAAATTCATTAATAAACATAAACACACAAAACACAATACAAGATCCTAGCCCAAAGCCAAATGTTCCAGCCAAGGCCAAGATGCCCTAATGGGTCACAAGGCACCTCTATTTATAGATACATCCAGGGACAAACTTGTCAATTTACAAGGGCATAATTGTCAAATATTAGTTGTAAATATCTTTGACAATTGGGATCATTAGGCACCGACTTTGACCATCAATTTTGACATTGAAATGTTGAGAATTTTAATACACATGTCTGCATAAAAGTTGTAGATATTTCACTCAGATTTCTAGAACATATTGATTTGCACAATTTGGATACGTATTTTGAGAGATATGATCCAAATACTAAGGCCTGGTCAGACTGAGCCGAGATTATAGATGGGTTCATTTCAAGCCCAATTTTGGTCCACTAAGAGCCCGAATTTGATGATGCTTGTGAAATGCCATCTTGTAGACAATTGAATCAGCTTTCCAAAACATTAAGAATTGCACCATTCTGATCTATAAATAGAGAGTTATGCCCAATTTACCGAACCTATAACAAACCCAAAATTAAGAGGAAGTTAATTCCCAAGATGCAAAGACTACAAATATGCTTAAGTTGAGGAATTTAATGACACTATTAATGCAATATGATGAACTAAGCTCTTATTAAACATACATATTTAAGTGTTCATCACACGACCCGCAGACACGAATTAACACCCCCACCTACAATATTCTATTAATTTGTACGTGCACTTAACCCATTCAAATTCATGTTTAATTTGAAAGAAAAACGTTGCACAATTAGAGCTCTAAATATGTAAGACCTTAATCTTTGCATTGACTTGATAAAAAATCTAGATACTTTCCTAAATTGAGAAAAATGTTTATTTCTATGCAAATTAAGGAAGAATAGGAAAACTAACCAATAATAATAATCATCATCATCATCATAATCATCATCATCATAAAACTAGGCCTTACAATTAGAAAGATCGTCAGAACAA
>SNVD02000271.1:0-13331 GCA_013180625.2 Boswellia sacra
GAGCGCGCTCGCCTTGCACGAGTCGAGCCGAGCCGGCGAGTAGGCACATTTGCTGATGAATATTATCGTCGTATTAACATCACTACAACAACTGCAGAGGGACGAGGCCAACCACTGCGCTCGAGTGGCGCGCACACACTCACAGACACAGAGGCACAGCAGAGCTCCAGGTGAGTCGAGTCGCGGCGCCTACGCCATGCCGTCGCGATCTCATCTCATCGTCGCGCTTCCGATGCCCTCGCCTCCACCCGGAGGGCTCCCTCTCGAGACCTCGCAGGGATGCAAAATTGTGTGCGCGCTGTGAAAGTCCACGCTTTACAAAGATAGTGTATACTCGTTTGAGCCTCAGATCAGACTGCCTTTATTCGTTCTATGGAGATTCTTATATAGTGGGTCGGGATGCGGACAGGACACACCCCCCTGGGTTGTCCACGCCTCCATCCCGGTGGCCCGAATCGTCAGTCTGCTCACACACATCTTTACATTTGCCTCCTCCGCATCTAGGTGCGTCCCGCACCTAATGATCGAGCGGCTTCCTGTAGATGTTGTGGAGCTTGGTTAGATATGTTTAAGTAATGATTATAGATATTTATGCTGATTAAATAAGAATATTAGTGATTAGATATGATTAAGATTATAAGAAATGGCACATTATGGCTTGTTGTCAATATAATAGTTCCTTGTAGTCGTCTTCTTATCAATATATAGTTGGTTTCTAACCATGTATGGCACCTGTGATATGTGGGTTGCTTATGGAGGGAGATTAAGGCATGTCAGACAATATAAGTTAGACAGTAGATGTGTTTGCATCCTGTCTCATCGGGCAACCTTGTCGGAGATGTAATATAAGTTTGCCACGATTGTTGGAGCAGAACTTCTTGCCACATTTGGGGCAGAGTTGCCATTGGCGCTTGATCTGGATGTCTCCCTTCGAGCTCCAGATGGTAGCACTCTCATGCTTGTGCATGAACTTGACCACTGCTGTCTTCACCGATGATGGTGGAGACAATTGTGAGGTCAGTGAGGGGCTCGGAGTGTTAGTTCGGCTAAGGCGCAAGAATTCCAGAGCTATCAAGACTGCCGAACTGCCACAATGGTCTGCCTTTGATTGAAGATGGAACAGCAGTGGGCGCAGTGGCAGCTTAATCCTGGTCATGTCCGATATTTCCTTGAGGACGGCCGGGTCGGAGCAGGCAATGTTGGTTCCATCGGCGATGTATGCTACTTTGGAGTTCTCCTGGTAGAGGACCACATAGCAGTGAAAGTCATGACCAATGATGTGGAGTCCGTATTCCGAGATGGAAGTGTCGAAGACGAAGACTGGGAGGTCGGATCTGTAGAGAGCGCAGTTCCGGAACCTAGTGATTGCCTCGGTGATCTGCTGGCTGCAAGAAGTCCTCGTATGTTCGATAGCGGAATTTCGTTCTTGAGACAGTAGTCCTGTAGCATATTGAGACACCCATCCAAGTTGGCTTCCGGGAGCTCAGTCGGCTGAGTGTATCCCTTCCAGCGTACCGTGAAGGTCCTTCCAGTCCTCGTAACCTTATGTCCAATGATCTTCTGTACTTCAAAGTAGTGCTTGGACTTCTCACGTTCCTCCACCGGTGTTAATTTGGTCTTCTGTACCCATTCGTGAATAAGTCCGAAGTCCTCTTGACATTTGCAGCAATAATATTTGGCCACCTTAGTTGAAACGACCGCTTGCGGGATCCCAGAGCACGAGTTGTGTGTCCATCCGTCGCACTTGTCGCATTGGACCATATCGTCCGTCTCCTGGCGTTTGCAAAGCCTGCAGTTGGTTGTATTTGCTTCACGAGCCATTATTCCAAGTTTTCCGTCGTGAATAATAGTGCGATTGGCCGCCACGAGATGCCGCGATGGAGCTAAATCCGATAGATGGCGCGCGAAAAATCGAGACGAGCGACGTGACCCCTATGCGTACCTCGAAAAAGGGGACTTTGCCAATTCTTGAGGTCCAATCCTGGGTCGTCCAATCCAAATTGTGGGCCTCCTGGTGCTCCTAGGATCCTGGTCCGGGTGTCCAAAAATTCCTCTTGAGGTGGCCTGTTGGAAAATATATGGGTTTGTGCATTAAATATTTTCAGGAGAAAAGATATTAATTAAAAACTGAAAATACTTACGCACAATCTTGAGGAAACTGGCCAACGGATTGATCTGATTTTGTGATTGATTACGTGCGACGGCGTGTCTTGCGTCACGCGCACGCGCACCTGTAGCTGTCGCGTCCCCTCAGTGGCCCCTCCGGCGGGCCCCATCCCGCGCTCACGCCTCTCGCGCGCGGCGGCGCGCCCCTAGGACTCTCGTTTCTTCGGGTTACTCTGGTTTTGGTCGATTATCTCGAAAACTGACTGTTTTGTTTGCGGATTTTTTTCTCTGGATGCATAGTAGTGATGTTGAACAATGATTTGAGCCAAAAATCTCGGACATACAATGGCCAGTTTTTGAGCAATTTCCGGTCAATGTTCGTGGTTGAGGCCGTTGTGGCCCTATGGACATTGCTGTGGCCTAGCTTGATTAACGTGAAGGGCTTCCGCGTTCAACTGAAGCACTGTAGCCGTTGTATTCGTATCAGGGGGCTGTTAGATTCGTATAGATCAGTCGCTCCACGGGTTGGAATGGTCGTTGGTTGTTTCATGATTTTTGATATATATGGGTGCATTCTTGGCTGAATATCTCAAAAACTGACTGACTTATTTTCAGATTTCTTTCACTACACAGGTAGTTCTGATGCTACGCTACATAATCAGCTAAAAATATCAGGCATACAATGGCTAGTTTTCGTATTATTCAGCGGAAACTGAACTCAGTCCTCAACTGCGGTTCGGTCGACTCGATGATGCTGTATCTTCCGTAAAGTTCACCTCTCTGCCCCCTGCTCATATATGACGCGTCTCGCGTCTCATTGTCTGTGATTAGTGGTTGAATTTGCATCCTGTAGTCTCCGCAACGCAGCAGACCCTATGAACCTATTGCATACCCTGCAGTTTGGTTCGTCCATTTGTATGTATATTCTTAGGCATTCACTGCACACCGGGTGTCTACAATCTATACCCCTCGAATATGGCACTCTACAATTGCAATATATACAGAATTTCTTGTTCACTGCCCATGATTCGAAATCCATCTCGATGGGATCATGGCAAATTTTACATCTAGGATTTCCCCATATGCAGTTATCATAGAGACATGGCATGCATGTCCTGTGACCACATGAGAGAGTCACGGTTCCTGTGCGTCTTAGCGGGCATGATGGGCACAGTCTTCGTAGTAGTGATGGTCGAATAGTTGTACTCATTGGTGGCACGGTTGGTTGTCTCTCGGTTATCTCACTTTCTATCACATAGTGAAGGAATGTATCTGAAAACCTTCGACAGAATGGACAGTTCGTTTGATTGGTGTCATTTAGTTGATGGGTGAACCAGGCTTTGAGGCACTCCGTACAGGCTCTGTGATGGCATATGAGCTCCTCGAGAGTTCTTTCCTCTCGACAGATGAGACATCTGTCCATCTCTATTGAGTTAGATGTTTATAATGTTTTCAATGATATGAAGCCGATTGGCTCACACCTCTTATATGAGATTTCTATTTCTGTTGGATTCGTGATTGCTATCTTGAGCCACATTGACTGACCCTTGAGTAACTCGATTTTCTGGGTCTGCCCTCCAAACTGTATCGGTTTTATGGTGATTAGAACATCGATAGGTGCTGTAAATTTGATTCCTGTATCTATTACCTTTGTCTGTGTTGGTAGGATGCTGCAGTCTTGCATGCAGTGCAAGCTGTAAGGATTTGTGCCCGTCAATGGAATTGCTTCGTCACGTACAAATGTTGGTCGAGTGGCTGCTCCGTAACCTCGTATATTAATAGAGTCTTGTAGTCTGATCGGCCATAGGTTGCCGCGATCTGTTGCCTGTGAGGACTCGTGTCTTCTTATGATAGCCCTTGTTTGTCTGGCCAATTCGTCTGTGGGTCTCAGCCCGTCAAGTATGTACACCGGAATATCGGTGTCGTTCTGTATGAACACTCTGTCGTATCGTTGTTTAACTTTGTATGCGTATTGTAGATCTATCATTTCTTCTCCTGGTCGATCTCTTTCTCTTATTCGTAGATACGAGTTCACTGCGGGTACGTGCAGTAATATTATCGCTTGTATGGTCAGACTCTTGCTGATGATTGTCTTTGCTAATTCTTGAAGCTCGTTTTTCTGTACCTCTGACATATACCCATATTTTGTCAAGACATGACAAAAGACTTCTGCTGCTGAATAAATCGACCTTTCAATGATTGTCGTTCGCTCTATATTAGTTATCTCATATGAATTCAATATAATTCTTTGGAGTTCGTGACAATGAGCGCTTGGATTGTTGTAAAATTTATATAAGAGTTTCATGCTCTCTTCGATTGCTATTTCTGTCTTGACGCTATATTCATGTCTCAATTCTTGGAGGAGTCTAGATTTGCCAGCTCCTATCGTGCCCTCGATGCTAATCAAAACTGGTGGCATTGTTTCGTTGTCGGCTTCTTGCTTACTTTCGTTGTGGGCACTCTTTCTTCCCAGAAAGCTCTTCGCAACCTGGATACTTACAAACCCAGTCGGTACCGCTGTTAGATAGTTTAGTTGTAGTGCAACCGTGTAGCCAGAAGGTCCTGCCACACTTGACGCAAGTGTTGGTTGCTGGTGTCTTTTCGTTGTCCATTGGATATTAGTTGTTGTTCTCTCTCCCACGTCTCGATCGCGACTGCTCGCGATCCCGATTCAAAAGTTTTGAGTTGATTAGTGAGCTTTAACCCTACGCGTGAAATTCACTCTGCGTGGGGTTCTGTAGGCCTCTCCATCTGAGTCTACACCACTACTCTCTTCCGTGGTTTCCTGTTCCACCCCCTTTTCGCGCAGCGCGATCACTGTCGATTGATTGCGCGGAATCGTAACGTTGCGGTGTCGTTCACGCACTACGCACATGATGAGGATGAGCAAAAATCCTACTGCGAGTCCTCCGCTGATTATGATCCATAGGGTGGATCGGGTTTCACTCTTTGAGGCCTCTTCCTTCAGTTGCTGATATTTACTAGTGAAAAAGCGCCTGAGCTTATCTAGACTTCCCATGGATGAGTTGCTTTGTGTGATTAATTTTGAAGATTCATTTTTGACGGAGTTGACGGCATTGACGGCGTCTGGGAGCAACAGTTTCAGTTCCGTCGGAATGTTTGGTGGCGTGACGGCCGTCTCTACTCTGGCCCCCATACTCTTCCAGTTTGCTAAGATGATTTGCTTTCCCCTAGCTTCATGGGTTGTTATAGTAATGTTGGTGTTGATATTGAATTCCATCACTACAGTGGGGCAGTCGATGAGAGTGCCGTTATTGATTTTATATCGTTGGTATGGGCAGTAGATCAATACCTTGTGATCTTCTATTTTGATCTGTACCGCCTCGTCAATCCTTTTTACAGGACCTGCTTCGCACATCTTTCCGCTGTATTGTATGTTAAGACTTTCACTCGATAGACACGACCCTAGAATGATGGGCACATCGTTGTCATTGGGTTCAGGTGGCGTTATTGTCTGTATACAGTTTCCATCTGTTAGAGCGAGATATTTGGCTCCTTCGTAGTGACTTTTGCAGATCCATATTCTAGTTTGATTAGAAGACCATAGCTCTTTAGGGGTGTTGCCTTCGAGAGACGTTATTGTAGGTGGTTGTAGACGCGCGGTCCAATACACAAAAGGGTCAGCTTTGATAATTTTTGTGTTTTTGCTTATTATTCTTCGAGTGAACTTTGTTGTAATCTTCTGCTTGATCGCATCGAGTTGGCAACTCTTCGGCTCGTGCATGTCTATGGGACATTCTTCCTCGTCACATTTATCTGTATACCCGAAAGTTGGTCGGAAGAGAGGATGCAGCTTCCCCTTATGCCAATACTCAGATATACTTGCTAAATTCCTTCTTAATTCACCATACCTTTCGACTACGATTGCGACAAGCGCTTGGTTCTCAAAATTAGCTTGCATGCCGAGTTGTTCTATCTGCTCGATGATGCCTTGTTGATTCTTGCTGATGGTGTTCACCGAGGCCCAAAGTCCCTCAACTTGTTTGATTACTTCTACTGTTGTCGTGCTTGTTAGTTCTTGTTGTTGTTCCATCTTTTGGACCTTGTTGTTCGAGGGCCCAGACGAGAATGAGCTGATGATATAATTAGAGCCCCACACAACGGTGGCTACACCTACGACAGCCACAAGCGCCTCTATTATAAACCTCTTCCTGCGTACTGGGGTGGTAGTCTCGTCGGGGTCGTCTGCGTCCGGACTCGCCGTTGTTTGTAGAGCGGTTCTGCTTCCATACAGGCTGCTACGTGATCGCCATTTCGCTCTCCTTACAGCTGACGCTCTGGGGTAGGTTGGCTCTGTAGTTCCTCCATCGTTGCAGAACATTAGCAATCCGTTTTGTATGGTTTTTCTCGTGTGTTCTTCGCACCATTCTTGGAAACGTCGTGTGACAACTCTGGCGGTCATGTTCAGGGTTGCCGTTGGCTCGTTTACTACTCGAGCAGTTAGAAGCGTCTCGTTCTGCTGGCACAACAGTTTGTAGTTTGTGTGTAGAGTACAGTTCTGTTGTCCGACGTGAAGGCGCAGTTTCTGCGTTCGCCAGACAACACGTGCGTTGACAAGCGCTATCAGCATAACGTAGTGGACGATAGTCTGAATCCACCTCTTCCCTGTCGCTGGCTCACACATTCGTTTGTTTATGATGACCGGTTTCTTAGGTACAATGTGATGGACCTCCACACATGCGTTCTCATCTTCCGAAGCGGGTTCTTGATCAAGTGGTTCTTCGATACCCTGATTAGCATGACGCTCAACGTAAGGCTTCATCCTTGAGACGTGCACGACCACGCTCTGTCGTTCCTTTAGTCTTGGGTTAGTCGACTTCAACAAGTAGTTGAGGTCGCTGTACTTAGCAACCACTTCGTAGGGTCCCTCCCATGGATGACGTAACTTTGTGGTCTGTCCAATGTATCCTCGTAGGCGATAGACAAGTACCTTGTCTCCGACTTCGAATTCTTGGGTATAACGGTGTTTGTCATATTGTTGTTTCTGCCTTCCCTGGGCTTTCTCGGTTGCTTTTATGGCCAATTCCCTGGCTTCATGTAAGGCTTCTAAACGGAGCGATAGTGGTCTGTTATCGTCGTTATCAAAGTCATAGATCATCCTAGCTTCGGCACCGAATAGTAAGTAGAATGGGGAATATCCGGTGCTGTCTTGCACGACGGTGTTGTATGCGAACGTAACATATGGTAGGTACTCGTACCAGTCTCGGTGATGTTCGTGCACGTACATAGCCAGCATGGTCGTCAGTGTTTTGTTGAATCGTTCGGTCAGTCCGTTTGTCTGTGGGTGATAAGGCGTAGTGGTGACGTGTTTAACGTGAAATTCCTCGTATATTTCTCGCATAAGTTCGGTTCTGAAACTCTTTCCTCTGTCGCTCAACACCACGTCTGGGGCGCCAAATTTCAAGAATACGTCTTCGATGAGCATTTTCGCTATTTCATTCGCATTCTCTTTGGCTATGGCCCTCGTTATGGCCCATCGTGAGAAGTAGTCGGTCACGACAATTATCTTTTCCAACCCCTTGTTGTTCTTCCGGAAAGGTCCCAAAGTGTCAATACCAATTCTTTCAAATGGTCTTACGCTTGGTCGGATTGGGTTGAGCATGCCGAATCGTTTTGTCCAGCGGTCTTTCTTAGTTTGACAGTAGTGGCATGAGGATACGTATGCCTTGATCAACTTCCTGGCGCGTGGATGAAAGTACCTTTGATTGAACCTCCAAAGCGTCTTGTTGAACCCGCTATGACCACTGGTTGGATCGTCGTGTAACGAGTAAAGCACGTTGGCAATGACGGCGTCTGGAACTACCACTCTGGGGCCCATCGTTCTACCAGGGTAGGATCTATTCTCCATCAGTAGTCCCCGTCGTTCGGTGAAGTTTCCGTTCTTTTGGCTCCTGATCAACTTACAATATTCATCACTTGCTTGACTACGCTTGATGGTTTGTTCCGTCACAATAGGGTAGTCTCTGCGCTCGCCATCTTCCTCGTCGGTCTCTAGGTACTCTTCCATTGTTGGATTTTGTTTAAAAGTCCCTCGATTACGCCTCACTATAGCATTGACCGGGTACCTTGACAAGAAGTCGGCGTCTTTGTTCAGCTTACCACTTTTGTACTCTACCTCATAATCGTATGGCTCTAGTTTGAGAGCCCACCTCATAAGTCTGGCGGTCAGTTCCTTTTTGGTTTGTAACCACTTCAGGGCCAGGTGGTCGGTAACTACCTTGAACTTCATGCCCTGCAGGTATACTTTGAACCTCTCTATAGCCCAGACAATTGCGAGGCACTCCAGTTCCGTGATCCCATAATTGCGCTCAGCCCCTCTGATCTTGCGGGAGGCGTACGCGATCACGCGCTTTTCTTTGCCTGGAAACTCGTGCAAAAGAATTGCCCCCAATCCAACACCGCTTGCGTCGGTTCTCAGCTCTATCGGTTTCTCGGGGTCATAGTGGCAAAGAATTGGCTGTGTCGACAGCTTTTCTTTCAATATTTCGAAAGCTTTTTGTTGTTCATCTCCCCACTCAAATCTGGTGTTTTTCTTAAGCAATCCATTCATGGGCTCTACTAGCTTCGCAAAATCTTGTATGAATCGTCTATAGTACGTAGCCATCCCTAGAAAACTTCTGATGCCGGTCAAGTCTGCGGGTGGTGGTTGTTCAACGATAGATTTTACCTTTTGTGGATCCATCTTGACTCCTTCTGCGCCAATTATATGCCCTAAGAACTTCAATTCTGGCACACAGAATGCGCATTTGCCTGGTTTGATGGTCAGGTTAGCCTCCTGAATGGCCTGTAGGACTTTGCTGAGGTTCTCATTATGATGACTGATGTCCCTCCCGAACACGATTATGTCATCCAGGTACACCAGACACGAGTTCCACTTCAATTGACTCAGTATCATGTTCATACACCTCTGAAATGTAGCGGGTGCGTTAGTTAGTCCGAATGGCATCCTAAGGAATTCATAGAGACCGTCTTCTGTGATGAAAGCGGTCTTCGGGATTGACTCTGGGGACATCCTAATCTGCATGTACCCTTGATTAAGGTCGAGTGAGCTGAAGTACTTCATGTTATTTAGGCTGGACAGTAAACTTTCGATGGCTGGTAGAGGGTAAACATCCCTAGTGGTGATTTGATTCACTTTTCTGAAGTCTATACACAGCCTATTCGAGCCATCCTTCTTCGGCACTACTACAATGGGTGACGCCCAAGGTGACGATGAGTGTCTAATGACTCCATCCCTCATCCACTCGTCGATTTGGTCCTGTACCTTTTTCTTGATTGCGAAGGATTGTCTATAAGGTGCACAATGTACGGGTTTGGCGCCATTTGTGTCTATCTCATGATGCAGCACATTGCACTCTCCTAACTCTCCGTTGTGAGAGAAGCTCTGGTCAAACAGGTCTAGTAGCTCTGTAAGCTCCTTTTCTTGCTCCTTTGTCAGGCTTTTTCCGATTTTAACTTTTCCCCTGGACACGGCTGCCTCACGGGTATCTTCGTCAATCACGTACGGATTGCTTGCTAATGCTTCAGAGTAGTCTTCGATTTCATCTGGCTCAGCGCCGCTAGATATCTCGGTTTCACCTATGCTAAAGAGTTCTACTAATCCGATAGGGTCGTGGTCTTCCTCGCCGCGCGAGGTGGGTAGCGAGTTGGAGTTCGTCCCGCTATTGCTTTCGTGGCTTATCATGTTGATCGCGGGGACACCTGGATCTAACTCCACTACTGCTAACTCTTGTGGATCTCCACAACTGATGGTATTGTCACCGAACCTTATTGATATGCTCGCACTCTTCATGAAGTCTCGCCCTAGCAGTAGGGGTACTGATAGGTCATGCACTACTATCGCACGTATGTTCACTGTTTGCTGACGTTGCTTTGAATCTTCGTACTGTATAGGTAACTTAATTATGCCTCTAATGGTTATAGGCCGCTGGTTGGCACCCTGCAGTTCTAGACCATCATTGGCTAAGAGCTCGTACTTTTCGCTGAAGTACTTAGCGTAGTGAATGTAGTCTATACAAGTGAAAGCGGATCCGGTATCGAGGAGAGCGTCGAAATCCCTCCCCTCTATCGCAACTTTCAGACTATTCATCGGAATTGGCTTGGTGAAATTGGCAATCCGATTCACTTGCTCTCTTTCAATTTGCAATTCGCGCGAGCTCTTTCGATTGTGCTCCCGTGCTCCTGCGTCACTACTTACGTTGGAATTGTGTGAGTCATAATGAGGGTGATGATCGTATTGAATCATCCTCATGTCGGCGCGTGCAGGTGGAAGCATGGGGTAGCTGTTTCTGTTTGATTGCCGATAGTCCGGGCGATATGAAGCTAGCTGAGCTCGTGGGGCGGGCGCCTCTCGAGAGTAGTTAGGTCGGTAGTTGGTATTAACGCGATTGGTAACCTGATCCCTCCGGAAGTCACGAAAATCGCGCGACTGCTCCGCTCTGAAGCTGCGTTGGGTCGCCGTATCGCGATTCTGCCCTTGTTCCCTTTGCCACCGCTCTTGCACATATTGCGGAGCCATGCAAGTGTTGGCGCGATGGCCTGGTCGACCACATTTCCAACAAGTAATGTTCCTTGAGCCATTTACTCGGGTCCCCTCTAGTTGTCTCTGAAGTTGCTCCACGCGTTTTTCGAGAGCTATGACCTTGCGATCGTCCCCTCGACTCTCACGTGCATGGGTTTGTTCCTGGAGCTTCTCGGTTGCAAATTTTAGAGCTTCCTTAATCTCGTAAATGTAGTAATATTTAGGTCCGCAAACCCAGCTTGCGTATTTCGGGTGTAGATGAAGGAGAATCGAGCGAATGATCTCGTCTCGTGTTTTCGACAGCTCTCGTCCGGCGCGCTCCTTCTTGTCAACGTAAGTAGAACATGGCTCGTCCGTCCTTTGGGGTTCGTCGAACATTCTCTGCCAACGCTCTACCCTGCTGTAGTCTAACGAGAAATTCTTGATGAATAGTTCTACGACCTGTTTCCAGGATAACTCATTCCAGCAGAACTCTGCGTAGCAGGTTACGTCGATGTCCTTGTACGTGGGTCTGAGCTCTAGTGCTCGGATCCAGGTCCGTGCGTCATTCGATACGAACAACCACAGTTGTTGCTTCCGTTTCGTATCGGTCCATCCCAGATTTTCTGTGCAGCGTTGGTACAGGTTTATCCATTCTTGTGCATCGTCCTTGGCTGGATCGAAATCTTTGATAGGTATGTCTCCTCTCTTGGGCACCACCATCACGTCACGAAAGTCATCAACGTCGACTCCGAATGTCTCTCCTCTCCTTGGTCTCCTAGGTGAGTTAGATCGACTATTGCGGACCGACGATCTGCTTCCAGCTCTCGATCTGGTTCTCGATCGGGTAGGGGTGCTGTCCCGACTTCGAGCGCGCGACCTACCACGTTCCAAACTGGCGGCTCTCGAGTTGGCCATTTCAGAAATTGGTCGTGTTGGTGAAGTTCAGGGTTGGAGTTTCTTCGTGAGATCTCCTGTGGTCCAACAGGAGGATCACGAACACGACTAGGGATCCAATAACCAGTGCCCAGAGTAGTGCGAAACAACAGTATCCGTAGGTAAGGTGGTTATGTTGTCTTCTCTCGATATCGTTTATCTGTCCGTTGTACATAATCAGGTAGATCAGAGCAGCAGTTTTGACAACCTTCGATAGTATTGCTAACCAAAAATTGCCGCTCAGTTCTAGCGCTAGTGTTGCGAGAAGTCCAGTGATGTAGATGGCCTTCTCAGTTTGGCTGTATCTTTCCAGGTTGTTTGGGTGATTTGCTTTGCGTATGGACGGTTCGACGTGGAATTTTGCTCTCAAAAGTAGCTTTCAAACTTCTTCAGTATCTCTCAATATCTCGTCTCAAGCTCGTTTTGCTGTGAAACTCTACTTCTCAACTTCTCTCTCTAATGCTAACTTTTGAGTCTCGACTCCTCCACCAAATGTGAAAGTCCACGCTTTACAAAGATAGTGTATACTCGTTTGAGCCTCAGATCAGACTGCCTTTATTCGTTCTATGGAGATTCTTATATAGTGGGTCGGGATGCGGACAGGACACACCCCCCTGGGTTGTCCACGCCTCCATCCCGGTGGCCCGAATCGTCAGTCTGCTCACACACATCTTTACAGCGCACACTCGCGCGCCGGCGCAAACTTAATTACACGCCCCGAGTTCATTGTTGTCATGCGCGCTCGGCGTCGTCTGCGCGCGCGCGCGGCCCAGATTATGACAATGGCCGCGCGCTGTGCACTTGTCCGCGCCGCGGCCGCAATCAAGCGTGCGCCCCCTCTTTCTTCCTGCGAGCTTGCGCACGCAAACACTCGGCCGCGGCGATGTGTTGCGTAATGAGCGCCTGCATACGGCCGCTCTGTTGTTGCGGCTGCTCTCGGGGTTGCTCTTGTGGCTGCTGTGGGCGCGAGCAGTTTTGATAAATTGTCTGGCCGGCGCTCGCTGGAGGTGCGAAAAGACGGCCACTTGACACCCGGCCCGCGAGCGCCTTTGTGGCGGCCACTCGCTCGCAATTAAGTTACCTGCGAGCTGGCGGCGTCGAGGGAGCGAGGAATTGAATTGGAGTATCGGCGGCGGCGGCGGCGACGAGCCAGAGCCGCTCTTTGTGTCGGCCGCCCGACTCCGAACTCATTCAGCGCTGGCGACCATCAGCGCCCGGCGCCTTTGTTGTGCGACTCGCACGGCCGACGCTCGGCTGATTGCGCTAATTTTGCGGCTCGCGCGCGCGCACGCGTCCGTCTGGCGGCCGATGAAATGGTATCCAGCGCTCGCGAGCCTCAGGTAGGCCGCGGCGTTGTCTTGATGAGGCGGCGGCGGCGGCGGCGGCGGCGGCGCCAGCTGATTGAGTTTGCGCCGCCTGGCCGCTGATGAGCGAGCGAAGAGAACGGGCTGGGCCGCTCTCGAGCGCGGCGCAACAACGACGGCTCGAGTCAGTTGGGGTCGTGCGACTCACGACGGCCGGCGGGTCGTCGTTATAGAGTTGGCCGCGGCCAGACGCCGACCGCGAGATGGCGCGCTCGCTCGGCCGCCAACAAGCGACACTGATTGTGATTAATCGTTGTCGCTGGCTCGGGGCGCGCGCTCGTCTCGCTCATCTCGGGCCTATTGCTGGGCGTCGCAATTGAGAAGTAACGGCCGCCCGTCGGCCATTATCGCCGCCCGCGTATCCTCGTGGTCGTCGTGGTCGTGGTCGTCGGCGTCGTCGGCGT
>SNVD02000272.1:0-13308 GCA_013180625.2 Boswellia sacra
GTAGAGACAAATGAGTGTACTTAGATAGTGGATGCTCAAGGCATATGACCGGAGATGCCTCCAAGTTCTCAAGATTAATCATGAAGAAAGGAGGATATGTGACCTTCGGTGATAATGCCAAAGGAAGGGTAATCGGACATGGTGATATTGGTAACCTTCTTCACCTATTATTAAAGATGTTTTGCTTGTTCATGGTTTGAAACATGATTTGATTAGTATTAGTCAATTGTGTGATAAGGGATATTTTGTTGCTTTTGAGCCTAATAGATGTGTGATTACGGATGTTAGTAACAATAAGACATTATTTGTTGGTAATAGATGTGGTAATATTTATACAATTGATATTGATGTTAATGATCATGTAGAAAATTGTTTCATTGTTAATCATGATGCTTGGTTATGGCATAGAAGGTTAGGTAATGCTAGCATGGACATAATTTAAAAAATTTTCTAAAAATGATTTAGTTGATGGTCTTCCAAAAATAAAATTTGAAAAGGATAAGATTTGTGATGCTTGTCAATTTGTAAAACAAGTGAGAACTTCTTTCAAACAAAAGAAATTTATTTCACAAGTAAACCTCTACAATTACTTCATTTGGATTTATTTGGACCATCAAGAACTCAAAGCCTTGGTTGAAAGTATTATGTTTTTGTTATTGTGGATGATTATTCAAGATTCACTTGGGTATTATTCTTGAAAACTAAAAATGAGGCCATACAAGCTTTTTCAAAAATTGTAAAAAGAGTCCAAAATCAAAAAGGGTATTCTATTCTGTCCATTAGGAGTGATCATGGTGGTGAAGTAGACAATGTTGCATTTGAAAATCTTTGTGATGAAAATGGTTTTGAGCATAATTTTTCCTCACCTAGAACTCCATAACAAAATGGTGTTGTTGAAAGGAAAAATAGGACTATCCAAGAAATGGCTAGGACCATGTTACTTGAAAATAATTTGCCAAAATATTTTTGGGCCGAAGCCGTTAATACCGCATGCTTTATAATCAATATAGTCCATATTAGAGCTTTAATAAAGAAAACTCCTTATGAACTTTGGAAAGAAAGAAAACCCAACATTGGATTTTTTAAAGTTTTTGGATGTAAATGTTTTATTTTAAACACCAAGGATAACCTTGAAAATTTTGATGCAAAAGCCAATGTTGGAATTTTTGTTGGCTATTCCAACCATAGTAAAGCATATAGAGATTAGACATCATTTTATTAGAGATCATGTGCAAAAAGGTAATATTTCTTTAGAATTTGTTGCCACCGATAAACAATTAGCCGATATATTTACTAAACCCCTTAGTCAAGATAGATTTTGTATAATTAGAAGAAAATTAGGCATGTTGGATATTTCTCAATTTTGCTTTAATAAGATAATCTTTGAATGGTAGCATATGTTAAGGGGGAGAATATATTTAGGGGGAGTAGTTAATTTGATTACATTTTTTTATGATAACAAAAGGGGGAGAAATAGTTGGATTGCTTATATTCATAACAAGTGCCATTTTTTTTTTGTTTATTCTTGATTTTATTTTCATTCTTTATTTTAGATATTATTTAAAAGCAATCAATGGTTTGTCATCATCAAAAAGGGGGAGATTGTTAGCCCTAAGGCTACATGATAATTTTGATGATAACAATACACATTGACTCATTGTGATTTACTAACATGTTTATTTATGTGCAAGAGTAATATCATTGAAGTAATTGTAAAATCAAGAAGAGGCTTATTAAAATGAAGTGTTGAAGCTAAGGAGAAGACTACATGTTAGAGGCACCAAAGTTTAAGAACAAGGTTTGATTCAAGGAATGTGACACATGAGTAATATTCAATCAATTGGTCATATATTTCTCTACAGATGTCCAAATAACGTGATTATTAAGC
This sequence comes from Boswellia sacra, assembly GCA_013180625.2. Lineage (NCBI taxonomy): Eukaryota > Viridiplantae > Streptophyta > Magnoliopsida > Sapindales > Burseraceae > Boswellia > Boswellia sacra. The sequence goes on from SNVD02000272.1 coordinate 1,889, forward strand.
CTTTGGAAAGCTTACTCAATTTATAACATTTCATATGTTTTAAAGAAATTCAAATTTCAAGTGTAAGGTTGTCCAAATCATCATGCAAGTTGAAAGACAAATGGAAGCAGCTGACATGAGCACTGAATACTCTTTTAGACATATCTTGAGCTAGAAAAATCAAAATAACTTTATTCTTATGGAATTGGAAAGAGGACTTAATGAGGCACATTTCATATGTTTTGAAGAAATTCAAATTTCAAATGTAAGGCTGACATAATTGACATGCAATTTGATGGACTAACACAGAGAAGAAAAATCAACTCACATGAGCACCGAATGGTTTTTTGGCCATATCTTAAGATAGAGATATCCAAATGCTTTGATTCTTAATGTTTTGAAAAGATTATTCAAATATGCAGATCTTTTATGTTTTGAAGAAATTCAAATTTCAAACGGAAGGCTGACATAATTATCATTCAATTTGGTGGACTGACACAAGAAAGAAAAATCAAGTCACATGAGCACCGAATGGTGTTTTGGCCATATCTTGAGCTACAGATATCCAAATGACTTGATTCTTGATGCGTTGGAAAGCTTATTCAAATGTACAAATTTTTTTTTTGTATTTTCAAATTTCAAACGAAACATTGACAAAAATGGTAGACAAGATTACGGTTTTTATGGTGGGCAGAAAATTTGGAGTTGGTGTCTTCACTTGATTAAGTTCATCTCATTTGCCTATAAAAGGAGCCATTCTCCCATGCATTCAACAAGAGCAAGAGAAGCATCTATCAAGCAAAAAAAAAAAAAAAACAAGAGAAATATCAAGTCTAGAGAGCTTTTATATTCTTTATCTACTCTTTGAAGAGAGTTGTACTTTTATTGTAAAAATTTACTTTGTTCTTGTATTGTGGTGAGAGTGAGATCTTCTTGTAAAGGATAAAAGTTATCCTTGAGAGAACTCTTTCCTTGGTGAGGTTGTTCATCAAGAAGAACTCTTGGTGTGGTGTTATCAAGGGTTGAAGGAAGTTGCCTTGGTGAGGTTGTTCATCAAGAAGAACTCTTGGTGTGGTGTTATCAAGAGTTGAAGGAAAAAGTCTTGGTGAGGTTGTTCATCAAGCAAGTTGTAAAGATTTCTACAACTTAGTGGAAAGCTTAGCTCGTGGAGCTAGGAGCCCGTGGACGTAGGCAAGGTTTGCCGAACCACGTAATTGAGTTTGCACTCTCTCTATCCCTATCTCTTTACATTTACTTGCACTTGTGGTTGTTCTTTATTGCCATTCTCTTGATTGCATTCTATTTTCATCTTCTTCACCTTTATTCTCAAAGAAAGATTTAAATAATTTTGATCTTTCAAGAAAAGTTTTCTAAATCCGTTTTTATAAATAAAAACCCAATTCACCCCCCCTCTTGGGTTGCCATACCTGGGTCAACATTCTTGTATGGATGGAAATAAAAAAAATATACCCCTTGGCATTTGGAGTTGGGCATTCTGAAAATGATGACTCATGGAACTGGTACATGAGACAGTTGCATGATCATGTTGTACAAAATGTCCGAGATCTTGATATCATTTTTTACCATCATCGTAGCATTGAACGAGCTATTGTAGTAGTTTTCCTCATGCACTGCATGGATTATGCACTCATCATCTGAAGGGTAACTTGAAGGCCACATTCAAGGGCAAGACTTTGTTGGATATATATTCCTGAGCTGCAAAGACATATCACTGTGTTGATTTCAACTATCATATGCAGCAAATTGAATCGTATATGCCAGCAACAGCAATTTATTTTTGAGAGTTTGGAGTTGATAAATGGACACGTTCACAGTTTCATGGCCGACGGTATAACATCATGACAACAAATATAGCTAAGTCGGTGAACAGCTGCTTGCGAGATGCGCGATTCCTTCCGGTGACATTGTTAGCAGATTATTACCGGGCGAACTTGCAGTAATGGTTCTATAAGCGTCAACAGTTATTTGCTAACTTAGAATTACATCTCTCACCGTGGGCTAACAAGTTGATGGAGGAGCGTTTAAAGGAAGGCGAACGTATGAAGGTTAGCGGTATCTCTCTTACTATGTATGAGGTGAGAGGCAATGACCGTGTTAGCATCGTTTACATGCACGCTCAGACATGCACGTGTCGGGTGTTTGATCTTGACCAGCTTTCGTGTGCACATGTATTAGCCATTTGCAAATGTATGAACCTACTGACGTGCCATAATTATTGTGCCCATTGATATATGACTGAAACACTACTACATGCATATACTCTATCAGTTGTTCCTGTTGGAGTTAGTGAGGATTGAATGGTTCTTAAAGAGGTACGCAACAGAGTGGTTTTATCGTCAGTCATGAGGAGACCAGCCGGTCATCCTCGGAGGAATCGAATCCCTCCCGTCGGTGAGTTTAGCTCATCTCGAACTTGCGGGCGGTATGGAAGTTTTAGGCACAATTGTCAAATTTGCCAAAACCCAATTCCACTTCATGACAAGGGATTTTTTTTGTCTATGTAATATTATTTGTTTGCTATCAGCGACGTAGTCTATCTATTTTATTCCATTGGAGGCTAGTTCAAATGAATAACTTCATTTATGTGATTTTGTGTATGTATAAAACATTCATGTATGAAACATTCATTTATGTGCTTCATCAATGTATGTAACATTCATGTATTAAACACGAATTTATGTGCTTTGTCATTGAACTAAATATTCGTGCATGAGATTCTCCTTTATGTGCTTCGTCACGGCATAAAACATTCATGTATGAGTATAAAGCCTTCATGTATGACACACGAATTTATGTAATTCGTCAATGTATAAATCATTCGTGTATCAGTTTAAAACATTCATGTATGAGTGGAATGGAACGACGTGTATATACCAATACATTTGGGAGAAAATGTATTTATAAGTTTTCGTATCCCTATACATAGAAAACACGTGCTACTATACAAAATATTACATTACACAAAAAAGTGTAAATATCCACAAGAAAGTACCATTCGGAGTTGCTTTATAGCTAAGCAAACTCAAACGGGAAACTCAAAATATACTACGCTTTACAAAATAGTACGTATAAAACATTGATGCAACGACTCTTATTTAATGTCATACCTCAGAATGCAATAACTCTCATTTTGTATTTATTAATTGTTTAGGTGACTATAACTCCAAAAGTAATATCGAAGAAGATCAACAGAGATGTGATCACAGAGCTCACTCGCCTTTACAAGGAGAAATACTTGGGTCTAAGAATTCTTGCATATTATGGGTGTAAGACTCTCTTAATGACAAAAGTGGTCGGCCCAGCACATCTCGTTCAAAGGAATTTATTGTCAATGTATAAAACTCTCATATATGAAACATTCATTTATGTGCTTCGTCAATTTATATAACATTCATTTATTTTTCCCGCTAAGAATTTATGTGTTTTGTCATTGAAATAAATAGTCGTGTATGAGACACTCATTTATGTGTTTCGTCAAGGTATAAAGCCTTCATGTATAAGTATAAAGCCTTCATGTATGAGATACGAATTTATTTGTTTCGTCACTATATAGTTGTGTATGAGACATTCATTTATGTGCTTCCTTTGACACAACATCTGATGTCCCTATGGTGGTCGCAACATCGGCTGAGACAACATCGGCAGTCCCACTAGTGGCAGTAACATCGGAAGGCACAACATCGACAGACGCCCGCAACCTCGACAGGCCTTGTAATACCTATAACCTCGGTAGGCACAACATCGGTAGGCCTTGTGACGCCCGCGACCTCGACAGGCACAACATTGACAGGGCCTGTGACGGTCGCAACCTCGGTAGGCCCTGTGACTTTGGGGATGGCTTCCTCTGCCTGTGGATGAACTCGATAAGCCCAAAGTTGTAATGCCATTCTTTGCTGCTACAGTTTGTCCGTGAATGTCTTACAGGCTATCAATAGAATGCCCCCTGCTAAGAACTCCATGTACTTCAAACAATACACGTCGCATGCTCCTGCACCAGCCTCTTACTGTGGCACCTTGATCTCATCCTTGATGCGCTCAATGTCGTATGGGGATGTAAGGTAGTCAGGAAGATCGTCAATAACCATTGACACCATATGGGATATCAACTCTGCCAGGCACCTGACTGCATCTCTGATCATGTCAGCGGAATTGTGCGCAATACGTGAGTCATATATGACTACGACACGGCGATTCAAATCCACCTCGGCTGCCACCCAATGATCGTCTCAAAGTTAACAGGGACATAGAGCTGAAAAGGAAATTGAGAACATGAAAATCGAGAACAACATTTCAAATAAACGGCAAATACTAACACTTGGAATATTGGAATACTCACCCTATCCACATCGACCCATGGTCGTCCAACGAGGGGCATCTCCCCAAGGACAAACATGACCATATCGACCTCATTCACCCCGTTAATGTCATCTAGTTTGTCCAAGTATAGTATCCACAACAACTTCACTTTTAACTGCAATTTCAGAAGTACAGATAGCACATTGAAGGAATCATAAATTAACTATAAATTCAAATTTTAGCAAATACTTACCCATAAAGTGGTATCTAGGAAAGAAAACCTCTGGATACCAGCTACGCCCATATTACGAGCTCTGCAACGTAACATCCACAAGTAGCTATCCATGTGCTGCATATAATACTAGTACTCAAGAAAAATTTCACATGTATATTGCAATATTGGACGAGATGAGAAGAAGTTAAACAAACCTCAGATGCAAGACATTTTAATGACGTCATCAATGTCTTAAAGAACTCACGATCAACGATACAGACGCCCAAATCAATATCACCCTCCTCAGTTTTAAGCCATTCATCGAAGCTGATGCAATCAGCAGCTGGTATGAGGACACGTGGGTCAACTAGTGGAACCTGAGTCAATAAGGACATGAGCGATACAACGATTGTATCTTGGACAGCGGTCTTGCCAAGATGTACAGTGGGCTTCTCGAAGGGCTGAAGATTTGGTCTCTCAGTGGGCTGAACAACCGGGGCCTCTGACTGTACAGTGGGCTTAACCCTGGCTATCTTTCTACCCGGTGGACTGACAAAGGGGCTTCGTTTATACTTTCCTAGAAATAATCGTCGAACTCAGAGCGAAACAAAGCCCGTGGGAGGAGGATCGATGGCACGAACACTCGTGTCCATGGTTTCAGCATCTATTGGGCCCAAACCATCATCTAAATCCTGTATTAAAGCAAACTAGAATGTCAGGTTAAGCGGTGTGACATAATGGAAAACACAAAATCTATGTTTTAACTTCTGCAACGTACCGTGGTAGCCTATCCGAAATGGCCACCCAGTAGAACAATAGCCTCACACAGAAGAACTATCTCCTCTCTCATATCCTTGTTCTCCACCCGTAACATTATAATCTCTTCTTGGAGTCCTACAAGCTCATGCAGAACTGTGCTCTCAAACCCATCATGGAATGGCTACGCTTGTATATCATTACTCAGGATCACCACGACAAACGAACCAACCATCTAAGTAAACGGACAAGTAAACGAATGTATTTTCTCATTACATACCTTCGAGCTTGAATGGACATTGTCTACAGGACGGGAAATGTCACGGTAGGTTGTCGCACCACCCGACGGAGGAATCGAATCGCCCGCATGCCTATATTCAGTCGAACGTGGTAGGCGTAAGACTGATAGGGGGATTGGATGTGTCCATGTTTGCCCCCACATCAGGTCTATTGATAGGACTATGTCCCAGGGGATGAGTTCTAGAAGGATCCTCATGATCGTGACTCTAGTAAGCTGGACGTGTAGGACTAACGGGGAAAGTAGGCGACAGAGACCGTACACATTCACCCGCAGCACTGGCTATGTCTCTGACTAGCCCCACCTCAGATCTAATAGGGGAAGCAGGCGACGAAGATTGTACATGTTCACCCGCAGCACTGGTTGTGTCTCTGACTGGCCCCACCTCAGGTTCAATAGGAGAACTCTAACCAGCAGGAGGTGGAGCTGATGGATTCTCTATCGGAAGTGACTCAATCCTCTCATCAGGCATTAAAGGAGCATCCACAGATGTCGCCCAAGCTAAATGTGCTCCTCCCCAGATGCCAACTACTTGAGCGAGCCTAATATACCAATCTGTCATCTGCTTCGCCTCAAATAGCTCCAAAACAATGAATGGACGAGCCTATATCAATAAATAATCCATCAAATTAAACAGTAATTCGCTGTGACCAAAAACAGAAAAAGTTCAAAAGATAGAGGAACCTTACATACCTGCCTCCTAACCAACAAGACATCATGTTTGACGATGTCTTCTGACAGGGTTTTCTTTGTCTTATACTTTAACAAGCGCAGTATCATCTCCCCATCGATCGCTCGCCTATATCGTGCCAATGTACGGCGCAACCTCGTACAACCAAATCTTGATAACATAAGGGTTTTTTAGTGACAGATGGTATTTAAATTTGTAACTCAAAGAAACTAATAAATACATCAACACATTTTTTTTTCAGTATGTACCTAAATAGGATAGGGGCACCCTTCTAAGTTATACCTCTCAGACTGCTTTTCTTTCCCCTTCGTCTTCTTGTTCTTCGCTTCGGCTCGCTTCTTATACCTTTGTAACCTCTCATCCAAAGCCTTTTTTATTCCTTTGACGGTCTTTGATGAACACTTAAATATGCATGTTTAATAAGAGTTTAGTTCATCATATTGCATTAATAGTGTCATTAAATTCCTCAACTTAAGCATATTTGTAGCATTTGCATCTTTGGAATTAATTTCTCTTAATTTTGGTTTTGTTACAGGTTCGGTAAAATGGGCATAACTCTCTATTTATAGATCAGAATGGTGCAATTCTTAATGTTTTGGAAAGCTGATTTAATTTTCTACAAGATTGCATTTCACAAGCATCATCAAATTCGGGCTCTTAGTGGACCAAAATTGGGCTTGAAGTGAACCCATCTACAGTCTCGGCCCAGTCTGACCAGGCCTCAGTATTTGGACCGTATCTCTCAAAATACGTATCCAATTGTGCAAATCAATATGTTCTAGAAAGCTGAGAGAAATATCTACAACTTTCATGAAGACATGTGATTAAAATTCACAACATTTCGATATCAAAATTGATGGTCAAAGTCGGTGCCTAATGATCCCAATTGTCAAAGATATTTACAACTAATATTTGACAATTATGCCCTTGTAATTTGACAAGTTTGCCCCTGGATGTATCTATAAATAGAGGTGCCTTGTGACCCATTAGGGCATCTTGGCCTTGGCTGGAACATTTTGGCTTTGGCTAGGATCTTGTATTGTGTTTTGTGTGTTTATGTTATTAATGAATTTCCTTTTTCTTGCATTTTATTTTCTTTCTATTATACTGTTCTTCTAATTTCTCTTTTGCTAAGGTGAAAGGGTGAAACCCTTGATATGAGAATAAGGATTCTCTAACCCTTAATATGTGCTTAATAATCTTAATCTTATAATGTTTATTTAATATGATTTATATTTAATTTCTTAATCAATCTTGACACCACTCGTAAAGTGGAGGTCTTGATCCATTGTCGACAATCCTTGGCACATCAAATGCTTGGATCCTTTCTAGATGATGTATGGTTCTTCCTTACCGACACGAATCTAGTTAGGAACCTTGATTTGTTGTAGACATATGATGATTGGCACATTGGATGCTTGAACCCATTTACAAGAAGTGGTATAAATATTGGTAATGAAACAAATATAATTCATATAACTAAAATGGGTTAATTATCCTTATTTGAAATATCAAGGGCGGATCCCCTAACCTTAGCCTTCATTGTTATTGTGTTAATTCCTCTTGTATTTTAATTATTCTATTGTTTATGAACTTTTTATTTATTTACTATGGTAGGTTCTACCACCTTATGAAATTGTTCTTTAATTTACTATGGTTGGTTATACCACCTATCTCCATGGATGGTTTTACCTCCTCTTGCTTTTTGTTTTATATTTGAATGGTCGGTAATACCGCCTACCATCTTACATATTCATTGATATTATCTTGTCATTTCTTTGAATTATTCATATCATATTTGCTTATCTTATAATTTGTAACGCTAAAATCCCCTTCCTCGTGGATCGACCTCGGACTCACCGGGTTTATTACTTCGACACTCCTATACTTGGGAGGCAATCCTATTTTCGGATGTGTCAAGTTTTTGGCGCCGTTGCCGGGAAAGGTAAAAATTGGCGTGCAAAATTGTAAGTGTTCTCTTTTCTCATCTTAGATCTAAATTTTTTATTTTGGTGTGTTCATCTTTTGCTCTCTTTTCTTCTCCCTTTCTTGCATGAAAATTTGGTCACGAACATCTAGTGGTAGACTTGTTAGAAAAACATCATCTTCCTTAGAAAACATGGCCAACAATCATGAAGAAATATTCACGGATGAAGGGGACAACCGTTCGTAACAAAATGATCAAAACCAACGAAGAACCCTCGGAAACTACATGAATCTGGTAAGGACTAGTGCACCATCTTGTGTAGTTTCTCCTCCAGATTCAATCCATTTCAATTTCAAACCAAGTTTTGTTCGACTTCTACCCACTTTTCATGGCCTTGACATGGAGAACTCATATTCCCACTTGAAACTCTTTGAAGAGGTATGTAGCTCCTACACTGACCCAAATTGTAGCATAAACACCATTAGATTAAAGCTTTTTCCTTTTTCTTTAAAAGATAAAGCTAGAACATGGCTAAAAATTTGAGGTCGAATTCCATCAATTCATAGGATGAGATGAAACAACAATTTTTTAAAAAATTTTTTCCTACCCATAGAACAAATTCTCTTAAAAGACAAATTTCTGATTTCTCTCAGAAACAAGGGGAAACCCTTTACCAATGTTGGGATAGATATAAGGAACTACTTAATACCTGTCCTCACCATGGTTTCGAAACTTGGAGAATATTTGCACACTTCTATGAAGGGTTAACACCTCAAGATAGGCAACTAGTAGAATTAATGTGTAGAGGAGAATTTAAAGAAAAAGACCCTGAGGAAGCACTTGACTTCCTAGATTCCTTAGCAGAAAAGGCACAAAATTGGGACACTGCTGGCACCCATGAGGTACCAAGCAAGGCCCAAACCTCGACATCCAATAGAGGTATTTACAACCTTAGGGAAGACCATGCCCTTCAAGCCAAATATGCATCCCTAGCTAGAAAAGTCGAGGCTTTAGAAATGAAAAAGAGTGGTCAATTGAATTCAATTCAAGAAAATGTCTGTAACATTTGTGATGACAATGACCATTCTACTGATGATTGCCCAACTTTGCCTGCCTTTAGGAATGTCTCCATGAAGAAGCCAATGCCTTGAACACTTTCAAAAGGCCAAATCACAATCCATATTCACAAACCTACAATCCTGGTTGGAGAAATCATCCAAATTTTAGCTGGAAAAATGATAATCATGCACAATCTTCACAAGTCCTTTTTCAAACACGACAAAATTTTCAAAATTCTCATGATCATGCATATGCTCCTCCTCCTAGGAATGACTTTGAAGAAACATTGTATTCATTCATTACAAAGCAAGAGACTTTCAATAGTCAAACTACTCAAACACTAGCAAATTTGTCAGAAGCTCTTGCAAAATTTGCATCTACATGTAGCATCCAAGAGAAAGGAAAATTTCCTTCTCAAACATTGCAAAACCCCAAAGATCAATCTAACTCAAATGCAGGGAATTCAATTAACCATTATTTTGACCAAGCCAAGTCAGTCATGACCCTTCGCAATGGTAAGGTTGTTGAAAAACAAATTCCTAATCCTTGTGAGAAAGAAGAAGAATCGATCTCTAAAGGACAGGAAGAGGTTGCCAACCCAACACGTAGCGAAGAAGAAACCAAATCCTCATCTGTGCCTCCACTTCCTCAAGCATTAGCTACACCAAAGAAGCCAACTCACAATTCTGAAATCTTTGAAATTTTCAAATAGGTAAAGGTCAACATTCCCTTGCTTGATGTGATCAAACAGGTACCTTCTTATGCAAAGTTTTTGAAAGACTTGTGCACTGTGAAAGAAAACTAAATGTGAAAAAGAAGGCCTTTCTAGCCGAGCAAGTAAGTGCTATTCTTCAAAATAATAATACCGTGAAATATAAGGATCCAGGTTGTCCTACAATTTCATGTGTTATTGGAGACCATAAAATTGAACAAGCTTTACTTGATCTTGGTGCTAGTGTGAATTTGCTTCCATACTCAGTGTTTCAAAAACTCAATCTAGGTGAGTTAAAACCAACTTCTGTCACTCTTTTGCTTGCTGATAGATCAATTAAAGTACCAAGAGGAATAGTAGAAGATGTGTTATTTCAAGTCGATAAATTCATTTACCCAGTGGATTTTATCGTCTTGGACACACAACCAGTGGAAGTAAGCAATTCAATTCCTGTTATTTTAGGGCGTCCATTTCTAGCTACTTCTAATGCTTTGATTAATTGCAGGAATGGAGTCATGAAGCTATCATTTGGGAACATGACATTAGAACTTAATGTTTTTAATATGTGCAAACAACCAAATGAAGAAGAAGATGAAGTTGATGAAGCAAATGTAATTGAATCTATTGTGGAAGATCACATCCAAAAAGGGAGTTCTTCTGGCCCTTTGGAAACTTCTCCAGTGAATTCATTAGAATCAAGCATGGAACTAGAGTCTGATCTTTCTGATATATGCTCTTTATTGGATTGTGCACAGGTGATGGAAAAAGGCTCAAAATCAAGAATTGAAGAATTGGGGCAAATGAATGAAAGCAAGGAAGATGAAGCTCCCAAGTTAGAATTGAAGCCCTTACCTGAAGGACTGAAATATGCATATCTTAGGGAGAATCAGACATATCCGGTGGTAATCTCTTCATCCCTCACATGCGAGCAACAAGGTAAGTTGATAGAAGTTCTTAAAAGGCATAAAAATGCAATTGGGTGGACTTTAAAAGATATAAAAGGCATTAACCCTTTAATTTGCTCACATAGAATACATTTAGAGGGAAATGCCAAAACATCTCAATAACCTCAAAGGAGCTCTAAATCCACACATGAAAGAGTCAAAATCTAGGGCTGAAGTTCTCAAACTACTTGATGTGGGAATTATCTATCCTATTTCTGATAGTAAGTGGGTAAGCCTTACACAAGTAATACCTAAGAAATCTGACATTACAGTAGTTAAAAATGAAAAGGGTGAATTATTGCCAACTCGTGTCTCATCTAGTTGGAGGATGTGCATTGATTATAGAAAATTAAATGCTGTCACTAGAAAAGACCACTTTCCCTTACCCTTTCTTGACCACATTCTTAAAAGAGTAGCAGGAAACCCCTACTACTGCTTTCTTGATGGATACTCAGGCTACTATCAAATCCCCATTGCACTTGAAGACCAAGAAAAGACCATATTCACGTGCCCCTTTGGCACT
>SNVD02000273.1:0-13470 GCA_013180625.2 Boswellia sacra
ACACTTCCCTCGGTCAAAAGAAGTACTGCACTGTGAAACAAAAATGTTAGATCCCATCTGATGTCTATGTACAATTTTTAAGAGTATCTCAGTCTCAGTTGACTCGTCTAATTTTATGAATAACACAAGTCATGCAAGTTTTGTCTTCTACAGTTCCACTGTCACAATATATATATATATATATATATATATATATATATATATATAAAAGGAATATTATCCTGTAATGTACTTTTGAATTGTTCTCACGGAAAAACAAAAGAAAATGTTGTTTACAAAGACTTTTGATTTAGATGTCAAAGAAAAAAAAATTCTTTTATATTATACCCACAGAGAACATTCTATTGATCATATGCTTCTCACTTTTGTTTGATATATCTCTACAAACTAATTAAATTTACCCCTCTAATTTGTTTAAAAATTTTTCCCTAGGAGATCGGATGCATAGACTAAAGGTTATTACTTGGTCAAATTGACAACTTTAACATATAAATGGTTGAATAATCTTCCATTTTTTCAAACCATGTAGTAATTGGTGCAATTAGCGGAGAAATTTTGGTTAAAATGTTTACAGAAAGTTGGACAAAATGTTCATCAAAATGGGCTAATGTTTTCTAGGGTGGAAATGGGAAAGACAATGCATGAAAAAGTTTGGAAATCAAATCAAAGATTGGAGTCTTAAAGTTGGACCAACCTTCAAATTAAATAGAATAATGATATCAATAAATCAATAGAAAAATGCAAATCCCTCTATTGAATTCTCTAAGTAAGAAACTTCCCTGTCCCTGATCATCTACTAGGTAGGTACAAAAAATGAAAAGATAATAAAATAAGATTAATGGTGGTGTTGTTATAAGTAGTATTATTATAGTATTCCAACTAGGATTGGTCATCTTGAAAGAAAGGAATCTGGGTGCTTGGATTTGCTTTTGCTAGAACCAAGGCTGCTTACCAAGAAGGAATAAAGCACATTCAAAACCGTCAAAAAAAAGGCGCACACACTCTCACTCTCTCTCTCATGGAAACAGTCACAGATAGAGAGTAATAATAATCACATAGTTTTGGTCGGTCGGTCATCTTCATTGCGCAGTGATCAAAGGAAAGGAGTTATAGTGATCCCCAAATTATAGATGCCAGAGCATCTTCTTCTGTATTATTAAGTCCTCTAAAGAGACATGCCCCCATGTAAAGAAAAACTATATGGTACAAAGAAGAGGAATCGAAGGGAGGCTCGGAATTCCAAGCCAAATCTAATCTGCATAGCATTAGCCATTACCACCAACAGCAATGTTCAATAACTTCATATTGAGATACCCACATGGATATGTGTGAAATTGAATTTCTCTGATCTCTTTTTCTCTCTACCATTGCAGCTTTCACTTTTGTAACGTCCTTGTTATGAGATGTTCTCTCTCTCTCTCTCTCTCTCTATTTGATCTCTATCAACAGGTGGAGAAAGAAAGTAAGAGACTAGATTCCAAGCTCTTCTGAGTCCTCACGTTCTCCCACATGTGCTCAATCATACACATGCATGTCCCAGATTTTAGATTCCCTTAGTCGTTTCTCTCACGAATTCGCTTGACCCCACTAGACCCCTATTCAAGTTTTGAGCTTTAGTTTCCTTAACAACGTTAAAATTGCTACTGTAGTTTCCTTAATAAAGTTAAATTTGCTACACTAGTTTTCTTAACAAGGTTAGTATGCAATCATTCAACAGGCAGCTGATAGATTTAAGTGGATTTCTGCATTTGTCCTAATCAAATATTGCCATTTCTAGCTAGCTAGGGGAACCTTATATTTACGCATATAGCATCTTTATCACACCACAATCTATACATATTTGCTTTGGCTGGGCCTAGCTAGTGAATGAGAAAGCAAAATTGCTAGAGATATCACTTTTTAAGCTGGCCAGGTAGTAGCATCCTAAGATGTCACTTTTTCATGTGTCCAAACAAAGAGCCATAGAATTGGCAATATTTATAAGAAAAGAGAAACTATAAGACAATCTTGTGAGCTGGTATAATATCAGCGGCTGGATAAACAAAGTGATTTTGCTTTGATGGACGGATTAGAAATCTAGTTGGCATTGGCCATTCAACAATCTGGCAGGCTCACTACATTTTTTAAGATGAATTATTAGGTCTTAGTAATTAATTAAGTGGATCTTATACACATAACATAATGGATCGATTATGTTATGCCTTGTTATGTATATTAGTATTATTATTATTATTATTATTATAATATATAATAATAATATTATCTATATATATATATATTCTCAGTGTCTCATAGATGCACGTGTGAGAATATTGATATGTATAATATTCCCAACTTGAGTATATCATTTTCTTTGAGTTTGATTTTGATCTCATGATCAGCTTAATTAATTGAATCATGTGTTTGAAATCATGCTTCACCATTGAATATTAATTGCTACTCTGTACATCTGACAGTACTCCATTGTGTAAAGCTCTATTTCCATAGATTTCATGAATTCTATAGTATCCTCTCATTTAGTATTTATTCTTCAAAATGCATGTTAAAGAAGTCCGGCTATATTTTAAAATTAAAAAATAAAGCTGATGATGACAGAGTGATAAGCAATCTGTAATCACGCCTTATTTCAAGACCATGCATGAAACCAAGCAATGGCTTCAATTCTGTTAACAATAAATTAATGAAAGCCAATAAGATTTTATGTAGAAAAATAAAATTAAAAAGAAAAGAATGATCAAGCAAAGTGGTCCGCCATGTTCATGCAACATACAATATTTTTTTTATTATGCTTTCTATCAAATATATGAAATCTATATAATAAGAATAATTTTGAGTTTGACTAACATATTAATGGAAATCAATTTTGAAAGATTTATTGTAATTTAAGAAATGATATTGGTTATAAACCCTATTCTTTTGTTGCCTTGAAAGTTGATTTTAATTAGCACTGTGGAATTGATTAAAAGAAAACTTGAGTCATTTTCGATATCTTGATTGATAGACATGATTTAATTGGAGATGGCTGTTTAGTTTTGTTGTTTTGTCAGTGTGGATATGCATGGAATGGATGCTTGCGTGAGGAAGCACTAAGATTGGCTTGTCTTCTTCTTCCCTATTTAAAGTTTCATTTATGATTTAGACCTATCATCTGTATCTGGTAGTGAGAGAGGAGAGATTTCTTTGACCACCCATATAGTGCACTATAGAATTTAACGTAATAGTTTGAGGACTACGTGTAAATCTCTCAAAAAATCGAGGGATAAAAGACTTGTCAAGGCCCTCTCACTGTGTGGCCATGCTAAAATTTCAATCCATGTGGCCCAATCCCATTCTCATTCCAGGTCTGGACACAACCCTACTATTAGGGGCGGATTAGATGGATCATATGTGATACATCGAATTATCCATACAATAAGGTTACTCTGCCGGATGAAATATTCGAAAAGCCAAGACTTAACTTGGATTAATAAATAAGCTACAATCCCTATTTCATCAATCTGACTCTGCGGAAACTGACTGACCTCCTTTAGCTTGAGAATGTTAAGTTTGTTACATAATCAGATCATATTTTTTAACTTGGTTTGATAGGCTGTCTAGTCAACAGTCCTAGATAGTTGTTGTTGATATGAATGCGCGCAGCTGCAAGTGCCTACTGCCGGTGGAAGACACAAATATTACTTTTCCTTCTCTTGGAATCTTTTCCCCATCAAACTACGGAAATTATTGAAAATTTAGACAAGTTGACGGGTCTTGTCCAAAGATGTTTCATTTAAGATTTAAATATAGTTTATGATTGTCGTTCTTTGGAGACACAAGTTGATATTTCATCTATGTTTGACAAAGATCCTGAATAAGCGAATTTTTATCTGTTGGGCTTGGGATCCTCTGAGACACTTTAGTAAAAGAAATACAGGCCCAGATTTGGGCCTCGTTCTGGGTTGGTTGGGCTGTTTAATTTAGCAACTTCACAATTGTCCAAAATGGGGTGGCAATCTTTGTTTGTGATTTATAATATTTATACATATAATTCACCGTCTCAAAAATAGTTGTGATAATACCAAATAATAGGAGTCTCAGTCATGCAAAGAATATGCAATAGCAATTAGCAACAAATTTCAGATAATTTCATAATTTTCTGAGAAGCCAGCTAGAACATGTTTTTCATTCTCCCAAGAAGCTAATCTCACAATACCAGTGAATACCTTTTCCATCTCAGAGAACACTTTCGGAGTAACTTCACCTTCTTATTTCAGGAAGCGAGGCTTTCTGCTATCAAGGCACGGGTAGTGTTGTAATGGGAGCCGTTCTTGAGGCCACAGACGTGAAATCAAGTAAAACTGTTGTTGCATATTTGATCAGAGCGACAAGATTAATGACAATGGGAAAGAGAGAACAAAAGCTTATTGCTTAAGTTTAACAACACACCAGACTTCCATAGAACTGCAGGGAGAGACTTGCCTTTCGTAATTTTGTTGGTCCACCCAAAACAGGGTACAGCCTTGTAGGAGGTGACGGTTTTAGTGTTAGCCGTCAGTGTTTTTGAATTTGAAAGACTAGGTTGGCTTGAGTTTACATTTAAACATCGAAAATCCTGCAGGTTATGTTTATCACAAACCAAATTTGCTCTTTGAGAAATAGAAACAAAATGCTACATGAAATTAAACAGGTAATAGGTATTTGTAGTAATTCGTACCCAAAACTGACTCAGACATGTCCCCGCTGAACAACAAAAACATACTGGGAAAATATACTGCTCTTAATTTATCCATAACTGAGACATGAATAAGATTTTTCATCTGATACTGAAACAACTACCAAAATATATAAAAAAGGCCAAATCAATGTTACAGCACTTCAAATACCATTCAAGGTATGCTTAAATCTCTATCTAACTCAATACGTTTACGTACTAATTTTTTGAAAGTCAAAACACGGTTGAAAGACCCCAAGATCCAGTATCTGATTAAGCATACTGACAAAGTTAAAATGTGAAGCACTTATACTGTACAAGATATGAGGAAAGTATTAGTTACATTTTCCGGTTCAGGTAACTAGTCAGGATAATGAATCTAAAATATCGAATTAGCTCCTTAAACATTTTACTGCACACAGCTAAAAAAAAAAACTTAAAACGATTATTAGGGGAATTACATTACAGATTAAAAAAAGATCAAAAATGCATTTGAGATAAGATGAGAAACAAACAAACACATTCTAAGTTGTCAGTCAACTATTCTTCTTCTGCATCTTTCTCCTTTTTTTTTCTTCTTCTTGTTAGACATATCAGCCTCACCATCATCCACTCTATTATCAGTGCCAGAAGGAAATTCAGCACCAGCATCTCTGGCCTCTTTCTCTTTCTTCTTCTTTTTCTTCTTCTCAGACTTTTCAGCATCAGGTGAACCAGCTTCAACCTTATCTACATGCTTCTTTTCCTTCACCTTCTCAGTTGTGTCCACATCTGAAGAAACTATAACTCCATTCTCTTTATCCTTCTTTTTCTTTTTCTTATCTATCTCAACGCCCTCCTCCTCATCCTTCATCTTCTTCTCCTTCACTTTCTTTTCTACTTCAACTTCACCAACTTTATGTTTCTTAGCAGGCACTGGAACAGGCTTCTCAGTGCTTTCATCCAACTTGCGCTTAAGCCCCTCAACTTTCTCATCCTTGCTTTTCTTCTTTTTTTCCTTTTCCACTTCATCATTTTCCTTTTCCACCTTGGTTGGTTCAGCTGCAGCAGCAAGACTTGCTACCATAGAATCCCCACCAGTTGGTAAAACCACATTCCTCGCCCATTCTTGAGGAATGTCCCCATTTGGCTTTCCATGCTTGTCCAATTTCCCTTCTGCAATCAGCTTCTTCTTCATCAATGCTCTTGGCCCCAAACCCACTTCCTCGGATATATATCTCTATCCATCACAACCCTCTTAATCTTAGCCACAACACCATGATCACAAGTTTCCATTACTGCAGTAGTCATCTCCGCAATCCCCTATGCAATTGCTTCCACTTTCGTAGTCATAAGCACAACTTCCTCCCCAACCTCAATATCATTTTCAAACCTCAACAACCCCGGAATCATCAACTTTGCCCCATAACATATCGCATTCACAGCCGAATCCTTCACCACCAATCTCTTATAATTAGTCAGCAGTACTTCCAGTGGCATAATAACCCTCCTCAAATAGCTCTCATCCCTATAATTATCATAAACCCATTGAGCATCCATCACATCGTGCATTGTAACCATATTATCATTCTCTCCCAAAATTCCAGACCTCACCCTCCTAAGCTCCTGCATATGGCCACCAACACCGAGAATCAGACCCAAATGCACACACATGGTCCTCACATAAGTACCCGCCTCGCAAGAAATCCAAAAAACAACCAAATGCCTATCTGGGTCATATTCAAGCAACTTACTTTCATATATAGTCCTAATCCTAAGCTGTCTTTTAACAGCCGAAATCAAAGGAGGTCTCTGAAACACAGCCCCAGTTAAAGTTTCAAGTGCTCTAGCCACTTTTGCCACGCCAGGCACTTTATTATGCAATTTAGCTGTTGAGCATAGTGGTTCTTATGCAATGACAAGAATCCCACGTTGATTAGAGAACAAAAATTGAGTCTTATATGGGTTTATAAAAAGGAACAAAAATTGAGTCTTATATGGGTTTATAAAAAGTTAAGTGTCCCATTTGAAATATCATTTCACCTCCTATATTTATAAGGTCTTACTAATAAGACCTCATAGTTTAAGGACCTTAAAGTTTGTAATATTTACTTTTTCTCTCATTTGTTTTGGGTATTTGTAGTATTACCCAATTGTTTAGGTAATTACAGTTTGACCAAACTATTGGGTAATTGCAGTTTGGCCCAATAGTTATGGTATTTGTATTGTGACCTAAAAGTTTGTAATTCTCTTTGAAGATAGTGAAAAGTTTCTTCAGCGGCGCCCGAGGACGTAGGTATTTATACCGAACCTCGTTAAATCCTGGTGTGTTTTCTATTTCTGCATTATGGTTGATTGATTGCCTCTTTAGTTGTTATAGTATTCAATTATCTGGCATAGTTGTGGTTGTACATTTTTTGGTTGTTCAATTAGTTATCGCTTCCGCTTGTGCATAACAATTGGTATCAGAGCCGAAGGTTTTGGGTAGTTAGTGACTATTTTATTGAAGCACTTACTACTGTTTTGGGCTGTTGATTTTGGATTGCTAGTTATTGAATATAATAGTTTGTTGGAACTTGCTTATTGGTGATTTGTGTATCGAGCTTATTTGTGAGAGGTAGTTATGGCATCATCGTCAACTATACCTGAGAAGACAGTGACTGTGACAAATGCAAAAATAAATGTTGAAAAATTTGATGGTCGAAATAATTTCGGCTTATGGCAGAGTGAGGTGTTGGACGGGTTGTATCAGCAAGATTTGGATATTGTTCTGGAAGAAACAAAACCAGAAGATATCAGTGCAAGAGATTGGGACAGGCTTAATATAAAAGCTTGTGGGTTGATTTGCTCTTACTTGTGTAGAGAACAAAAGTATCCGTTCACTAAGGAGACATCTGCAAGCAAATTGTGGAAGGTGCTGGAGAACAAATATATGAAGAAAAGCAATGAGAATCGGCTGTATCTATTGAAGAGATTGTTCCGTCTCCAGTTGAAACCAGGTACGAGCATCAGTTCTCATATTGATGAGTTTAATAAGTTAATTGCTGATTTATTAAACTTAGATGAAACCTTCAAAGATGAAATTAAGGCTATGCTATTGATTGGCTCACTTTCGGATGAATTAGATCATTTGTGCATTACTCTTATCCATGGGAAAGATAAACTGTCTTTTGAAGAAGCCTGTTCTGCTTTGTTGAATTATGAAATTCGTAAGAAAGAACAAAGGGAACATAGGGATGAGTCAGTAGATGTATTGACAGTGAGAAGGCGTAGTCAAAGTAGGAAACCAGGAAAAAGGAGAAAATCTTGGTCGAGGGGTAGATTAAGAAAAGATGAGTTTGCCTTTTGTCGTGAGAAAGGGCATTGGAAGAAAGATTGTCCTAAGTTGAAAAAGAAAGATAAGGG
Source organism: Boswellia sacra (assembly GCA_013180625.2). Classification (NCBI taxonomy): domain Eukaryota; kingdom Viridiplantae; phylum Streptophyta; class Magnoliopsida; order Sapindales; family Burseraceae; genus Boswellia; species Boswellia sacra. The sequence goes on from SNVD02000273.1 coordinate 8,075, forward strand.
CAAGGCTGTTTCTGATGCATGTGTTGTTGAGCGTGAGGATGGTAGTGATTCAGATATATGTCTAGTTGGTCATCCATCCACTTTTGTTTCTGATGAGTGGATTATGGATTCGGGTTGTACTTATCATATGTGTCCACATCGGGATTGGTTCTTTCAGTTTGAAGAGCTTGATTGTGGAGTTGTGTATATGGGCAATGATGATATTTGCCATACTGCTGGATAGGTTCGATCCGATTGAGGAATCATGATGGACTGACTAGAGTTCTGACAGATGTTCGGTATGTACCGAAGTTGAAAAAGAATCTCATCTCTTTAGGAGCCTTAGAATCTAAAGGCTGTGGTATATCTATTCGAGATGGTATTCTGAGGTCACTTCAGGCGCTCTTGTGGTATTGAAAGGCACTAGGAGGAACAATTTGTATTACTATAATGGTAATACGGTTATTGGATCAGCTGCTATGGTTTCTGATAATGATGCAGATTCAAAGATCACGAGACTGTGGCATATGCGTTTGGGACATGCAGGTGAGAAAGCCTTATTCAGTTTAGTGAAACGAGACTTATTGAAAGGTGCAAAGACCTGCAAGCTGGATTTCTGTGAGCATTGTGTTCTGGGAAAGCAGAAGAGAGTAAATTTTGGCACCGCTATTCATAATACCAAGGGTATTCTTGATTATGTTCACTCAGATGTGTGGGGACCTACTAAAACTGCATCTATGGGAAGTAGGCACTACTTTGTTACTTTTGTTGATGACTTTTCCAGAAGAACTTGGGTGTACTGTTTGAAATCAAAAGATGATGTACTTCGTGCTTTCCTTAAATGGAAAAAGATGATTGAGACACAAACTGGCAAGAAGATCAAGCATCTCAGAACAGATAATGGTGGTGAGTATTGCAGTGATCAATTTTTGAAATTGTGTCGTGATGAGGGTATTGTACATCATTTTACTGTTAGAGGTACACCACAGCAGAATGGGGTGGCAGAATGCATGAACCGGACATTGCTGGAGAAAGTTCGGTGTATGTTGTCTAATGCTGGGTTAGGCAAGGAATTTTGGGCTGAGGCTGTGACCTATGCGTGTCATCTTATTAATCGTCTACCTTCAGCTGCTATTGGTGATAGAACTCCATTGGAGGTATGGTCTAGACAATCTGTTTCTGATTATGATTCTTTACATGTTTTTGGTTCCACTGCCTATTATCATGTGAAAGAATTTAAGCTGGATCCTAGAGTCAAGAAAGCGATTTTCTTGGGATTTGCTTCAGGAGCGAAAGATATCGTCGATGGTGTCCTAGTTCGAGGAAGAGTGTATCCAGCTGAGATGTGACATTTGATAAGTCTTCAATGTTGAAGAAATCAGAAAACCAGACAAAGGTGAATGGTACTCCACAGCAGGTGGAGCATACTCAGCAGCAGGTGGAGTTTGAAACGAAGACATTGAACCGAGTTAGATCTGTTGAGACAGATTATGGTACTCCTATGACAGAGGAGGATTTGGGAGATGATGGAGAGGGTTCTACTCAGGAACCTCAACAGCAACAGGAATCTATTGCAGTTGATAGGCCAAGACGTGAGATTCGCAGACCTGCTCGATTTGCTGATATGGTGGCCTATGCACTTCCAATTGTAGATGCTGATGTTCCTTCCACTTATAGAGAGGCAGTCAGATGTTCTGAAGTTGATGAGTGGAAGACAGCTATGAGCGAAGAGATGCAGTCTCTTCAGAAGAATGAAACTTGGGAGCTAGCTCAACTTCCAAAAGGTAAAAAGGTAATTGGATGCAAATGGGTATATGCAAAGAAAGATGGATTTCCTGACAAAAATGACGTCCGCTACAAGGCAAGGTTGGTGGCCAAAGGCTACGCTCAGAGGGAAGGAATTGACTACAATGAGGTATTTTCTCCAGTTGTGAAACATTCTTCTATTAGAATTTTGTTGGCCTTGGTAGCTCAGATGAATATGGAACTAGTTCAACTTGATGTAAAAACTGCATTTTTACATGGTGACTTGTAAGAGGAAATCTATATGACTCAGCCAGAGGGATTCAAAGTTGCTGGTAAGGAAAATTTGGTATGCAAACTGAAAAGATCGCTTTATGGTTTGAGGCAATCTCCCAGACAGTGGTATAAGCGATTTGATCGGTTTATGATGGGTCAGAGGTACACAAGAAGCAATTTTGATAATTGTGTATATTTTCGGAGGCTACGTGATGGTTCTTTCATTTATCTACTCTTGTATGTTGATGATATATTGATAGCTTCAACGAATGTCGAAGAAATTGCAAAGTTGAAGACTCAGTTGAATCGAGAGTTTGAGATGAAAGATTTGGGTGAAGCTAAGAAGATACTAGGCATGGAGATTAGCAGAGATAGAGAGAAAAGCAAGATTTGTTTGACTCAGAAGCAGTATCTGCAGAAGGTATTACAGCGGTTTGGTATTACAGAGCAGTCAAAACCTGTAAGTACCCCACTTGCTCCTCATATGAAACTCAGTGCATCTTTATCTCTTAGTACAGATGAGGAACGAGAGTATATATCTCGAGTTCCGTATGCTAATGCAGTTGGTAGCCTGATGTATGCTATGGTGTGTACAAGACCCGACATTTCACATTTAGTTGGAGTTGTGAGCAGGTATATGCATGATCCTGGTAAATGACATTGGCAAGCAGTGAAATGGATTCTACGGTATTGATGCGTTCAAAACTAGCAAGTATACTAGTCGCACAAGTAATAAAGTGATAAGTAAGATATCATTCCCACGAGGATTGATTCTAATTGAATTTGTTATTTTACAGCCACAATTAACTAAACAGGGGGGGTTTTGTTGAATGATTAACTAAATGAAATAAGAATGCAAATTAAGAATAACAAAACAGAATTTAATTTGAATGAAAGATCAATGAGAGAAATCTGTTTAAGGGATCCTTCTCTACCACAAGATATGGATTTGCGAATTAATTGTAGAATTGTCATCCAATTACACCATTGAAATTATCAACTGTAGATAACAACAAGCTCTGTTATCCCAATCTTTCCTTACTTTGTTGTTAAATAAAACAGGCTCTTTATTTAATCTCTATCCATAAACAACCTAGAAAAAGCTCTCTAAATTTAATTCAATGGATGCATTACGAAAAGAAAGACAGGTTGATCTAAGCAATAAACACACAAGCTCGATTATTTAACTTAGGTTATATTCTCCAATTGCAATCTCTGATCACAATTTTGCTACTAAGGATTAGAAATTCAAGACAATTACGGATCAAGATTTCTAGTCTAGCAATAGACAACAACCAGATTATATTCAGTTGGCCATTCGAAATACAATCCAGCAAGCAATCATAAGCATTAGATATAGGAAAATACAAGCAAATTCAATTAGAGAATTGGATTACAACTTCTTGCACAATCAACTTACAAAAACCATATCAGGGGCTTTGAAATCACCCTCACCCCTGTCTCTTATACACATCTAGATGTGTATAAGAGACAGGGTAAATACAATACAATATGGAGACATTTCCAGAAAATGAAAGGGAAGGGAAAAACTTAGCAAATTTGATGTAATTCTCTTTGGATTGTAGTTCTTCCCCTTTCCAAGCTTCCTTTCTCCTTCAAGAACTCCAAAGATGAGAAAATCCAAGATGATTTTTTTAGATTTTATTGTTACCTCCTCCACGTTCTCCCCTCTTCAAGTTATCAAAATAAAACCCTAAAATGTGTTTAAATACTCTGCTACAGTAACGTGCGCAGTGTCCCGTATTATACATGCTACAGTGATTTGTGGAATTACCTTTCTATACTTCTCACACTGTTTTGATTACAACTTTTGGTACACTGAATGGATTTATAAACCGTAAATTTCTCCAGAAAAAAGACTTCGAGAGCTTTCCAACGGTATATAACATGTCGTCGGGTTCATTGTATATCAATACAATTAAATCCGAGAAGATCACTGACTAGCAGAGGTGAAAATGAGGGTTTTACTCCATTTTTGTGCAAGTTGCTCCAAAACTCCTACAAACATCAAAACCACACAACAACCTAAAAATACCAAGGAATATAGCAAAGAAACATGGACGAATTGATATGAAAATAATACATAAATAGACACTTATCAAATTCCCCCACACTTAGACTTTGCTAGTCCTCGAGCAACTATAACGATATGAAACAAAACTAAACCGAAACAGAATCAAAGAAAAATTAAAACACACAAAAATGCTTCAACTTGCAAATAGGCCTCAAAGATTGTACTTAATTATAACCCAAGGAAAACTTCAAAATAATGCACTTGATCAATAATTTTGTCTCAAATATTAGTTTCGCTTCACTTCAATTCCTCAAGTGTGTGTGTGTAGAACCATTCTCACCTAATCACTTGTAACCCGGATGAGTTTATGCTTAAAAATGAATCATATTTAATAGTGAAGATTTATGTATAAATGAACTCCATAGGCCTGCTTTTCAAGTCACTCTCCACTAATGTAGACATGCACAACACCAAGGATCAAGTAGGACTTTATTAAGCTTGTACCGTTTGGCTTGGGTGAAGGTATGATAAAGGATAATAATTTGGCTCAAATCACCCACAAACACATAAATCATTCAAGACCTGTCTCTTATACACATCTAGATGTGTATAAGAGACAGCTTTATTTCAATTCACCAGGTTACTCCTCCAAACTTATTTAGAACACTCAATCTTTTTTTTTTTGTAGAAAACAAAAGAAAACTACACCCCCACACTTTATTGTTTCATTTTTTTTAAGAACACTTAAGGGTATAGATCTCTTATTCTTCTTCCTTTGTTCTCTTTTTTTTCTTTTTTTTATTACACTTTCCCTACCCCACACTTAAACAACACATTGTCCTCAATGTGTAAGTACGTGGACGATAAGAACAGATTGGTTTTTTTTTCTGTTTTTCTTTTTTTTTTTAAACACAATAGAACTCACTTGTATTGCTCATGACACATCCCAACCTCCTCTAACTTCCCAAAACCAGAACATAGCTCAAAATTTAATTGTGAATGATCTATATGCTCATAGGTAAGGGATAAACTGTTTGGAACAAATTCATTTGAGGTTAGGAAATCTTTTAGTGAGTTAACAAAGAAACAGGCTTACAGAGGCTCAAAGGGGTAACTAGGGATCAATTTCAGTCAAGGTTGGCTATTAAGGCTCAAAACGGTCCAAAGATGGCCTAAATCATTTCCCCAATGTTGCACAGTCTAGGACTTCGCCTCGAGTGACCATCAAACAAGTTCTAGAATTCATTGAAATCTGAAGAAACATTCAAATTACATAAACTTTCTCTAAGTGAACAAATAACTCAGTGATAATAGCTCAGTGCTCAATGTTGCACAAGGAATCAAAGGCAAAGCGAAAACCAAT